>BQNB010059274.1:0-37400 GCA_026074375.1 Tanacetum coccineum
AACAAGTAACCATTTTTCTTTTTTACTTTCTCTCTCTAAAATCTATTTTTCTTATTTTTGTATTTGAGGTGATGAAATGATATCCTAACAGCGGGACCCATTGGTCACGCTCCATTGGGGAACGTAAACTTTCTGAAGATCAGTATCAGGGTCGATGACGGTGCGGATACCACCAACAAGAAAGTCACTGCCAGTAAGATCCGAAAAGACACCAGTGTTGGGATCGGCTCCACCAGCTGAAGAAGGATCAGCAGAAATCAGAGAGGGTTTAACAGGTTTTTCTTTAGCAACCAAAGCAGGATCGACCGTTGAGGTAACAGTAGTAACAGTCGTCATTACAGGGGCGGAGAACCTGACAAGAGAATCAACTTCAGCCTCCGCAATAGTAGGTCCAGAATGGTGAGAGGAGTCTGAAGAAATAACGAACCTTTGTGAAGCACCAATAGTACGGAGGTTAGGTTCAGCTACGGAGTCAGTATGATCTCCATCCTCACGCTTTGGCGTAGAAGATACGGAAGCTGTCACAAAAGGTAAAGTAGGTATGGCCGCAACCCCGACTTCCGCATTCAACACCGTTCCAACAAGCAACCTCTTGATCGCAGATCGGGACTTACCACCTATGGAGGACCTATTCGGGGTTCCATGATCCTCCCTCAACTTTTTTAGAGGATGGGAAGCCCCACCTGCATCCACAACCATAGACTTCCTTTTCCCTTGGCGCCTCGGCTGCAGAGGAGCCACAACCTCAACAACAGTATCCGCAGCCTCAACAACTGGCCGGATGTTAGCATCTTTCGCCCCTACTACAGAATCCCTTTGCTCTGTTTGGTTGCCATTACCACCCTCATCAAAAAGTCTCTCAACACTTGCTTCCAGCTCGCTTTTAGCACGATCAAGAGCAACTGGAAGCAGCGGAGAAGTGCAACCAACGGTAGTATCCAACAGCCGTGGCTCATCTTCATTTCGTTCTCGCTCAACAACTCTTACTTTGGTAGGATCCGGGGTATGGGTGAAAACAAAGATATCCATTTCTGCACAAAACAAACACACAGTTAGAAACAAAACAACAAGTGTTAAAACACATAACACACATATAACAAAAGGCACCCACCCTCTTCGTTCTAGTGTAAAAACCGAGGATAAGTTTCCTCATCCAAAGTGTAATGGCGGCTCAATCCAACCAAGCACAAGAATGCTTTCGGAAACTTCCAAAACGGAGAGGGATGGGCAACAAGAGTGGCATATTCTTGTGCATTGAAATTGGCCGCTACTGGATCAGGATCCCTAGTCACATGCTTGGCAGTATGCCACGAAAAAGAAGCAGGGCAAGCAAAGTCATCCACCCAGAAGAAGTGATTGTTCTAATTTTTAAGGGAATCAAGGGGTTTCGTATAACATACGGGAGCATTATCGGAACGCTTACTAAATGACATCCATCCACTCTTTTTAGAATTTACATAAAAGCATCGGAATAGCCCAACAGTTGGTATGATCCTATAAACACGGCACATGATTTTAAAATGGGAAACCTTGGCCGCCCCAATTACAGAAAGTTAGGATATATTGATACGAAAATGTCTAAGCACGTCAACAAGGAAGGTGGACAAAGTCAATCTAAAATTGGCATAGTCAAAAAACCTAGTATACAATCAGTTTTTCCCAGCAGGTCTCTCATGCATAGTATCATTCTGGTTAGGCAAAACGGGATGCACCTCTTCTGGGATATGAAACTTATCACAAAAAGCGTGAAATGCTTTTTGGGTAAGAACACACCTAATATCTGTAATGGCACTCATAATGGAAGAAAGGAGTTTAAAAAATTAACCTGGAAACTTGACATTCTTCGAAGAACGGTAAAGCACAGATAAAAAGGTTAAAAAGCTCAAAAATGTTAACAATGGCGAAATAGAGGAAGAAGTGAAAAAGACACAGTGAAAAACAAATCGAGTATTTATACCCTTGATGTAGTAAATTCAAAGTATTCCCGGATGTTTACACGTGGCCATGACCTCCGAGTCAACGGCTAGGATTAGAAGTAAGAATAGTGATGACAGTTGAGCAAGTGGACCGAGCAGTCAAATCAGTCAGAATGTGAAAGGCCACGAAACAGCCACGTCGCCCACATCCCACCTAACAAGGGTAAAAAAAGTTGCGGAGAAACAAGTAGTCATGGAAGAAGCAAGGATAAGAAGAATACCGGCACCTGAGTCTAGTAATATCTATCGCACGCTACAAAGTGGCACGCAATAGACACACTAGACTGGGGGGACTTGATGACGTATAATACGTATAGCAGGCCTTTGGGCCTGGACTACATAAGTTGTACATGGGCCCAAGCCCAATAGGATAATCGAAAAGCGCAATGGACCAAAACTAAGCCCAAACCAAACTAGCTACGGTCCGGAAGCAGCAAGACGGACGAGGGGTTTCTAGAGGACACTTTCGCAGGTCAGCGGAAGTCTGCTAGGCAAACCCATACCCGCAAGTTACGATTACAAGTGGACTCTTGCCTGACAAGGGTCCCACTTCGGCCCACCAACAAACCCAAGCGAAATACTAAGAAAACCTAATATTTGGCTTAGCTATAAAAAGGGGTACTCTGACACCCCACGAGGTATGATCCTCTGGCAATACTTTACACACACATACTCTGATATTCTCTGACAAACATGAATACTTACTCTCACGCCGGAGTCGAATCGTGAGGTTCGTCCCTACGGTAAGACTAACGGTTTACCTTTGATTGTGCAGGAAATCACTTCATCACTTGACTTAGTACAAGATCTTATTCATTGGCCCGACCCAATAATAACCGAAGATCCACTCTTCTCAACCTGTAACACTTTTTGTACTAACATGCGTGAAAGATGAAGTTTTAATTTATTTTTATTATAGTTTTGCTTAAAATCAAATTTAATAAGTATGTTAGAAATTTGTACGTTAAATTTCTTTCAAATAGTAATGTAATTTGTAATTTTAATTTTGTAATTTTAAAAAAAATGTGATTTGTATTTTTATTTTAAGGAATGATAAATAAGTTAGTTTGAAAATGAAAAAAAATAAATAAAATGTTGGGTCTCAAAATAGATTTTTTGACTTGAGTTATGAGTATGGGTGTTATCGGTCAAGTAATCGGGTTTATCAGGTCGGTTTGAATCGGGTTTTGACTTTTTAAAAAGTGAGACGCAACCCGACCTGATTTAAAATCAATTTATCATGTGTTGGTAGAATTCGGATCGGGTTATGTTGGATCAGGTGATTCGGATTATCGGGTACAAACATCAATATATTATATTTACTTAATATAACTTTCTAAAATTTAATATCATAGAGAAAATTAAGAGCAGCTATCCACACGACAAATCATTCTTGACAAATTAATAGTATTACATTTTAAAATGTAGATTAATTAATGTAACTCTTTAAAAGACATCAACACTTGACAAATCAGTACCAAGGACGGCTAAACGTAGTGGTGACCGCAGAGGACACCGTCACGTCAGCGCCAACTCAGCTTTCTTTCTTCTAGACCACATAGTGACCAAACACCCGTAGTGGTGACCGCACAGGCGACCGAACAAATTTTTTTTAAAAAAACATTACATTAATAATTAAACATTACAAACTAAAATACGGAAATAAAAATACACGGAAAAAAAGACGGAAAAAAAATTACGGAAGATAAAAAATTACAGTAAATTAGTTTGCATTTGTTCGATGCCAAATGTGTTCCACTAGATCGGCTTTAAGATTAAAATGAGTTTCTTCGTCGTGTATTCCTCTGGATAAAAGTCGGGAGAGATTGTCTTTCCTTTTTCTTTGCGAATCATATTATGTAATATGATGCAAGTGTACATCAAATGCGTAATCCTTTTAAGACTCCTAGACCGTGCAGGAGTTCTTACGATAGCCCATTTTTTCTTTAGCACGCCAAACGCTCGTTCCACATCTTTTCTTGCTGCTTCATGCGCTTGCTTATATCTTATTCGCTTCACATCATTTGACCCTGGCTGCGAAATAGACTTCATAAGCACAGCCCATTCTGGATATATCCCGTCAGTAAGATAATATCCCCATTTATAAGTCACGTCGTTAGCCACGAATGGAACCTCTGGTGCTTTTCCTACTTTAAGATCATTTAAAACAGGGGATTGACGTAAAACGTTAACGTCATTGTTCGAACCTGCAACACCAAAGAAGGCGTGCCAAATCCATAAATCTTGTGAGGCAACCGCTTCTAACAAAATGAATGGCTCTGACCCGGAATCACCCCTACTGAATTGAGCACGATATGCTTGTGGACATTGAGCCCACGACCATTTTGTACAGTCTATGCTGCCTATCATACCAGGAAACCCATGTTTGTTCTCGTGAAAAGCGTAGAGTTTTTCGACGTCAGTTTGCGTAGGCCTTCGCAAATACTCCTCGCCATATAACTCTATAACCCCGTTACAGAAATGCATCAAACAATCACGAGAAGTTTTTTCACCGATTTGTAAATATTCGTCTAGAGAATCTGGAACAGCAGCGTATGCTAGTTGGCGAATCGCGGAGGTACACTTCACTAAAGCAGAGATGCCAGCTTTTCCAACAGCATCACACCCTTCTTGAAAATAAGGGCAGTTAGCAGACAAATCTCGAACAATGCGGGTGAACAGCGATCGGTTCATTCGGAATCGTTTACGAAATAAATAGGCGTTGTAAAATGGTTTTTTAGCAAAGTAAGCTAGCACTAGACGGTCATGAGCACCGTAACGATCTCTAGGCATATAGCTTCGTTGGTATTTTTGGATTGTAGGAGTAGATGCTTGAATAACCAAAGCAGCGTCTATTAAAAAACCGGAGAGTAAACTATTCACTTCCGTTTCATCATCCGTATCATCGAAAAATAAACACTCGGAATTAATTTGAGACATATTGTTTGTAGTGTGTGTTTTTGATAAAAAGTGTATATGTGTGTGAAAATAGGAAAGAAGATGTTGGGTTTTATAGAAAATAAAGGGATAATTTTTTTTATAGGAAACGGCTTCATTTACTCGGTCTTCTACACGACCCAAACAATTGCAAAGGTTGGGGGGACTAGTCTAGTTCGGTCGAGGTAATGGGACGACCGACCTTAGTTGCTTCCACATGGGACGACCGACCGAAGGTCAACCTTACCATTACATTCGGTCAGTAGCCATTCAGATTAATTTATATGACCTTTTAATCACACTTGACAAATCAGTACCAAGGACGAGTAGCCATTTACGTAAAACCTTAAAAGACATCACATAAAAGCTTAGAATTATCACGTAAAAATTTAAATATTAGTTACCTAACCTTAACCCGACCCTATATCAATGTCGGGTTATCGGTTTCGGACTAAAACAACCTGATAAAAAAATATTAACCCGATTGAACCTGACGCGGTAAGCTTTTTCGGGTTCGAGTCGAGTCAACTTGACCTTACTGACACCGTAGTTATGACCAAAAGTGTATTTTGTTGACTGATGTTAAAAGGAAAAATGTCGAGATGGCGAATTAAGTGGTGATCGAGGTGGCTCTTTAGCTTGACCAACCACACTTAGCTCTCTAAGCAAAAGTTACAACGGCAATAGGAATTACTTCTTGGTTTGTGTATGCGACGATTAGTTGACACAAGATTGCAATAAATTCAAAGAAACCATCTTTGATTGACAAATGATAAGACACAACGTTCTATTTAATTTCCAACACGACATCTACATTGAATTTCAGATATAATATTTGCTTAAAGAAAGATACTGTAGTTATGCTCGAACTGTATCAAAAGAGAATATAATTTGCATCTTTGTTTTCCAAATTTCACACACTAATGTAAAAAACAAGATCTAAATATAGTACAATTGTCTAATGCATGAGTTGAAGTGTATCAATTAAAATCAAAATTGTGCATGTCAATTCCAATAACAAAATGACAAGACACAACTTTGTAATTAATGAGGTTTTGCGCTCGCGCTACGCTGCGAAGCGAAATGTTTTACGTTAAAGACCAACTTTGCAATCGACAGATAACCTCATAGGCTATTCTCGTAAGTTGATAACCCCAAGGATAATTCACGGATATGAAGGACCAATTACATAAAATATGTATTGGAGTAATTTTTTCTTTAGACTTAAAGTTTTAAAAAAAGTTAACGGTCGTCACTTAACGATCGTTAATACTGTACATTCTACTGTTCATCCTCTCTTATTTTACTGTTCATCCATTTTTGTTTATCCCGGAGCTTAACGGCCGTTAAGTGCACTAACGCCTCCCCCCTCTTTTTGTTCAATATATAATTCTATCTCGTTTATCAATTTATTTTTCTACCTCAAAAAAATTGTTGGCAACCGGTACTTTACACACTACACTGTATATTCATGTAAACTTTTATTGTAATAAGATGATGAACATACTGAACTGCCAAGATCGCAGGCGCGCTTCCCACGAATGCCGGTGACTACAACAGCCGGCATGAAGACATTAACTCACTTAAAAAATGAATGTGCTAACTCAACTGTCTAACAGATTCCATTGGTTTTGACAACATTGGTGCACTTCTTCATCACGTAAGCTCTAATATTATGTTTTGCCTGATTTTAATAAATATGAAGCTAAATTTATATGTGATTTTGATATTCAGTCAGATGTCCCAGCACCGTCACTTTACCGCGATTGATGATTAATATGCTTTTAAAAGATTAACTAGACAGTTAATGATGACGTACAACACGTATAGCAGGCCTAGACTACATAAGCCGTACATGGGCCCAGGCCCAATAGGACAATCGAAAAGCGCAATGGACCAAAACTAAGCCCAAACCAAACTAGCTACGGTCCGGAAGCAGCAAGACGGACGAGGGGTTTCTAGAGGACACTTCCGCAGGTCAGCGGAAGTCCGATAGGAAAACCCATATCCGCAAGTCACGATTACAAGCGGACTCTTGCCTGACAAGGGTCCCACTTCGGCCCACCAACAGGCCCAAGCGAAATACTATGAAAACCTAATATTTGGCTTACCTATAAAAAGGGGTACTCTGACACCCCACAAGGTATGATCCTCTGGCCATATTTTACACACACATACTCTGGCATTTTCTGACAAACATGAATACTTACTCTCACACCGGAGTCGAATCGTGGGGTCCGTCCCCACGGTAAGACTAACGGTTTACCTTTGATTGTGCAGGAAATCACTTCATCACTTGACTTAGTATAAGATCCTATTCATTGGCCCGACCCAATAATAACCCCAGATCCACTCTTCTCAACCTATACACTTTTTGTACTAACAAGTTGGCGCCATCTGTGGGACCAGGATACAACTGCGTTCTACAAAAATACGTACCATGAGCAAACATGAACAAATCGCTCCTAGCCAGCCCACGTCTGTCATGCGGAATACGGTAGGGAGAGAAAAAGAGCCAACTCCACATGTCCGAGGTGGGCCCGCATCCGACGCAGCCCTCCGAGAGTATTGTGACAAGAATTACTACCAATTGATGCCAATCGTAGCCGAGAAGTTTAACAAAGAGAAAGAAAGAAACGAAAAATTAAAAGAAGTGAAAGCCCGACTTAACTTCAAAGGATGTTCTGGAACATCACGATATTCTGAGTCAAGGACGATGAGTACCAAGGAACACAAAAAGAGGCACAGATCTAGGCGCTCCCGCAGCCCAAGACCTAGCCCTAGTGTGTTTTCAAGAATAAGACGCGACCGGTCAAGATCGCCAAATCAAAACTCGAGAGAGAAAGAAGGGGGCGTGTTCAAAAGTTTGGGAAGTAGAGGAAGGAATGTGTTCGCATATCAGAAAGTGAATACAGCGGAGGCGGGCATTGGAAATCAAGATCAAAGAAGAAGAAATCAAGTAGGGAGGAGGATGACTTATCCCAGCCATGGGTATGTGAAGAAATAGATCCTTTTACACCCAGAATCCGCTACCTCAACTTCCCAAAGATAAGAATGCCTAGCCATATTAAGACATACGACGGGAGTAAAGATCCGGGGGATCACTTAAAAATCTTTCAAGCAGCCACAAAAACAGAACGATGGGCTATGCCGACCTAGTGTCACATGTTCAACTCTACGCTGACGGGAAACGCGAGGGTATGGTTCGATGACCTTTCGACTGAATCAATAGACAGCTATGATGATCTAAAGAACGCATTCCTGGAAAACTATCTTCAATAGAAGAAATGTATCAAAGATCCCATAGAGCTCCATAACATCAAGCAGCGGGATAGAGAATCCACAGAAGATTTTGTGAGAAGGTATAAACTAGAAAGCAGGGATGTTATGAGAGCACCAGAGTGCATGCGGATCTCCGGATTCGTGCATGGAATCACAAACCCTGAACTCGTCAAACGACTTCATGATAAAATCCCAAAAACAGTTGATGAAATGATGAGAGTGACCACATCCTTCCTCAGGGGGGAAGTGGTAGCCTCGAATCATGAGCGGAATAAATCGTTTCCACCATGGAAACAGCAAAAGGGTAACCAGAAGCAAAATTTCAATACAGGAGGATTCTGGAACCATCAGAGGCTGGAAAGGAAGCAAGATCGATTCACGCTCCTCACAAAAACTCCCAAAGAAATTTTCGCTTTAGAAAAAAGGAAATTCAAAGCTCCGCCACCAATGACGACCCCGGTCAAGAAGCGGAATCACACCAAATTTTGTGAGTTCCATGGTGAAGTGGGGCATAACACGGATGAGTGTATGCACCTAAAGAAACAAATAGAAGAACTGCTCAAGGCAGGAAAGTTGTCGCACTTAATAAGGGAGCTCAAACAGAACAGTGGAAAGGAACAGCCTAAGGCGGAAAACAAAGGAGAAACCTCCGGGAAGGACAAAGCAGCAGCCATCCTAATGGTTCAACCTTGGGAAAGAGTGGCTAGGAAAAAGATAACACAAAGTTTTTCTCCTAACACAAAAATCCTTTTCCCACCTCTAGATGAAGATGAAGGAACAGAAGGTCCAATGATCATCGAGGCAGAAATAGGAAGCCATTGCATACACCGCATGTACGTGGATGACGAACCAGCCTCAGAAATACTATATGAACAATGTTTCAATCGACTCCACCCGGAAATCAAAAACCAATTGGTGCCAGCTACCACCCCTTTGATTGGATTTAGTGGTGAGATAATATGGCCAATAGGGAAAATACAACTACTAGTAAGGGTTAGAGACGAAGAACACTTCGCTTCGGCTTGGATGAATTTTGTGGTTGTAAGGTCACCATCTTCATACAACGAAATTATTGGAATACTAAGAGTCAGAAAATTACAAGCAGTTTCGTCAATAGCTCACGGAATGCTGAAGCTCCCGGTAGAAGGAGGAGTAATTACCCTAAAAAGCCAACAGGTTGGTCCTGCTGGAGTGTGCGTTGGTCTCCAGACCAGAAAAGACCCTCGGTAGAAGAGGTCCTCGCGGATACCAATCAATTTTGGAAGAAAGAATCAAAGGTGGCTGTTGGGTTAAAAGACTTTTTAAGATTGTTTGGAAGTTAACGATGCTTAGGTTAGGAGTTACTGGTGCATAGCATAATTAGTGTACTGCTAGTGAAATTAGTAAAAAAATATGCTAAGTAGTTTGTACTGCAGGTAATATTGATAGTATATATTACTACGTGCTAGAATGGAAGTTAGACTGTCAGGAAATTTAGAAGACATTATACTAAGTGAGTTAATAGGCTAGGTATTTCAAAAGTTTCTATTGTTAGTGTAACTTAGTATGCTAGTTTATGTTAGTCCTGCTTGAGTTAAATTACAACTGCTAGCAATAATGTTAGTACTGCTAGTTTCATACTTAGTTACCGCAGCAGATGAAGGAATGAAGAAAATATTCTAGTAGTTACTATCTTGTACACAGTTAGTGTCTGTGGTATAAAAGTTATTGACTGTTGGTTACAATTGAAGATTACAAACGGCTAGAAGTGTTTTCTACTGCCTGAAGGATGTAATGACAGAGAAAGGATAAATGATATAAGATTGCTTTTCACAAGTTACTTACGGGATAAGCTAATGACATATTTTGTAAAGATTCGTTAGATAAGTTATTTGTTTAGAAGATCATGATAAACTTAGGAAAGTATTGGAAGCCTTGTAGGATCCTTGGTGTATTAAAGGAGGTCATAGGTGGTTTATAATAATTCAGATATCTAGAATAAGTGTTATTCGTTAGCTTTCAAGGTTTTGTAATAGACCTAACATTATTAAGAGGTGTTCGTATTATATTGAGGCTAAAAGTCTTGGTAAATGTTTTGTTATTGGATCTTTGGTTCATTACTGTTTTCTGTAAATTATTTTAGTATAAGTGACTTGATTCCGCTTAGTCTTTGATATTCACAATCAAAGTTTCGCATGTATGAGTTGTGTTAGTTTTATCTTGCATAAACTAACCCTTATACTAGCTTGGGATTAAACGATCTATTGCTATATGGGTTTCAAAAAAGTTGTATCAGAAGATCTTCTGAGAGCATTTTGTTATATAGAAGAAACTAACTACAGCACAATGTATCTACTTTTCAAGAAGGCTAATGGATACGCACATCTACTCAACCATTAAGCTACCCATATATCAAACCTGGTGAGTATGATCTCATTGGAAGATGAGGATGGCTAGTAATTTAGTGCAATTGATACACTCGCATTGGACCTATCCTACGAAAATGGTTAATGCAACCATAGATAAACAAAAAAAACTGTTTATGGTTAAGGAGAATTGTTATCCTCCGCTATAGTGTTAAAGTGAAAGCACAAGTAAAGCATAATTTAAGACAAAGAAGCACTTCTGTTGAGGCCTTACCTAATGAGCATTAATTAATGTGCAATCCTAACATAGAAGCTTTAGACAATGTTTGCAGGCTAATTAAAGAATAGATTTGGAGGTAATGTGCTACAAGAAAAACAGAAAAATCTTTGAGAGCAATAATATGAAAAACTTTACTGCATCCAGCACATAAGTGATTGAGCAAACTATGAAGGCTTCAAACAGCTAATTGTCAACTAGAAATGCATGGTGAAGTAATCTCTAAAATAGACATCAATCATTAGTTCTTGAGAAGGTCTCGTCACTAAGAAGGGACATTGCATTCTTATCATGTTTATGGAGGAACTATAGCCAGGAGATTGAGGACATTTGAGTTTGGATGAGACCTCTTTAAGTAAACGTATAAGGGATTTTGAATCAGAGGTCTTAGGGGGCATCTGCTCAATCACAAACTAACACAATGTAGCATTTCTGTCCGCTAGCAGCAATAACAAGTGCACCCCTTAGAGCAGTTCAATAATGTCATGGTGGTTAATATGCTAACACTGCTTAGGGGGCTGTTTGATAGCTTAACAGCTGTTGAAAAATTTGAGTAGATGCTCTTTGTTAATTTATTCTTCTATTGCTAGTCCAACCAACTATTTAAAACTTAATATTAAAGATCTACAACCAAATCCATTCTAATGATCTAGATGAGATGGACTTAGGTGGATATTGTTTATGCTAACTATGAGGGAAAGAAGTTTACCTTATGATAGGAGGAAAGTTAGACATGACCAACAAAGAAAGAATTGGGTTTGATAAGTCTAAGGTGGAGTGTTTCAACTGCCATCAAATGGGCACTTGTTGCAAGAGATCGTGCCAGGCACCTAGGAATCAAGACAACATGGGAATAGGGAGCCTTACAGATGGACTGTTCCAGTTGAGGAAAACTACTTCACATGCACTTAGTGTTCAGTTGTGTTTGATCTTTGGATCTGTTGGGAGTGACCAAGCAGAAGAAGGTCAAACCTCAATTTTGCTCTCACGACTTATTCTTCAACAAGTTCAAGGTTCTCTACAAACTTGATAGGTATATAATGACTAATAATTGTCATTCTTCTTGTTATATGATTATGTAAATGACTTAAAAAGAATAAAATGAACAATTAGATATAGACTTAAGAACTATAGGATAAATTGTATGTCTCTTATATAACTGGGTTTAGAATCTATAGAAGCTAGACGTTAGTCTTTAAGAAAAATGTGTCTGTATATGAGGAAGATATAAAACTCTTAAAACGTGAAATCTATTTAAGAGATTTAGATATTAAAAAGCTTAAAAGGAAGTTAGATTTGGCTACAAAAGAAAAAGACAAGGTTCAACTTACAGTATAAAAATTTGAAAATTCATCAAAAAAACTAGTCTAACTTTCTAGATGTGTCGATAATGGATAAGTGTAAACTATAAGGATTAGGGTATAATGCCCTGTCACCATCCTCATATACTAGGATTTTATGCCACCAGAATCTGATTTTGTTTATCTAGTATAGATGGATTTGTTTGTTGTGATGAATGAGTCTGCTAGTAAGTCTATAGTTGAAAAGCCTACTATTAAGACTAATGAACCTGAGACTGCTAGGAAAGAAGATGGAGCCCCAATTATTAGGGATTGGGTATCTAAAAGTGAGGAAAAGATGTGCCTAAGATTAAAACTGTTAAGATGTTTAATAAACCTAGTTTTGCTAAGATGAACTTTGTTAAGTCTACTAAGCAAGTATAATCGGCAGGATCACATTCAATGATAAATAATAGGCAAAAGTCACACCTAGTTCCTAGAGGATACAAAAGAGATATTAGATCCACAGCAGATGTCTCATAATAGCAATTTGGGATATGATTTTGAGATGTTCAACAAAGCTTGGTCATGTATTGTTCGTAGTTTTGAACTAATTGAGAGAAAGATTGCATATAACTTGGTATTATAATCAAAGGTTTGAAAAAAACAGTCTTGCATGTTTAAAGGGTAAACAATAGAATTTCTCTAAATTATAATCACCCCTTAAGTCCTAAAAGGAACATGGTTCCATGAACAGTCTTAACTAGATTCTCACCTAAATTACTTAATGTTGCTAGACACGTTAATACTGTCTCAACAATGAACAGCAGTGAATAATGCAAGCCCCATGAAAATTGTATTAATAATGATATTCCACTGCTAGATGACCTTTTAACAATTAAAAGACAGCTAATAATAGTATATTTTATATGACGGGGCTTCTTATACTGTTAATGTATAAATGTTAATGCTGCTGGCCAAATCGCAGTAAGTTAAATACTGCTAGGTCAAAATAGAAGTTATTAGTGTTGTTAAGGGAAACAAGGGAAATTCTTGTTGGTTTGGAGACCTAATAGCACATATGTTTGTAGGGAACAATGGTTTTTTTTTATCCAGAACCACATGGTTGCATCAATGTCCTTTAAAAAGATTTGACTAGATTGATACATAAGGAAGATCCAAGTCACATGTATTGGCTTAGGTCCAAAGAAACTAATTCTCTTACAATTATGTGTAGGGCAATTCCCACAGAAGATTAAAGGTATAGGAGTGTTGACAGTGGATGCATCTAGGCACGCATGATCAGGTAAAAAGATATTTTACTTACAGATTATGAGAAAGTTAGGAGGATGTTGTTGACCTTATGGACCGGTAATTCAAAGGAGGGAAAATTACTAGGAAGTAAGAAATAAGAACTGGTAAATTAGTATTTTGTAAGATTGTGTACTTTGTAAAAGGAACTAAAGTGTGAACCTTTTCATGTGTTCCACAAAATGTGTGACAAGAAAGAATAGTGTTCTTTTTAATGAATACTGCATGTGGTGTTTTGTCTCAGACTTTAAGTTAACTGATGAAAGTTAGGTTTTGCTTTAAAGTTCCTAGAAAGTATGAGCATGCATACAGTGTTTGATTTAATAGAATGTTTTTTCTTCAGAGGAGGTCTCACTTGTCTTTTGCAAAAGCCACACATGATGAATATAATCTTTGGGGCATATGAGGCTTGGACATGTATATTTCAAACAATGAATAAACTGGTTAAAAGGAACCTATGTAAGAGGTTTACCTTTTAAAACTTTTTTAAATTAATCAAACTTGTGTGCTCTTGTAAGAAGGGATGGAAAGTCTTCAACAAGAGCTTCATTGTAAGTCCAAAATTGTACTAGTTCAATCAGCAAACCATTTAAAAAGTTGCCATGGGATGTATTTGGCCCAACATTTGTAACAGAGTTTTAATGAAAACATAAAATTTAATGTACTGCCTAGTTGTCACAGTTGATTTGTAATTAGGTTTAGTTGGGTTTTTTTTATGCTTCTAAGGATGAAACTAGTGAAATCCTTAAAACATTTATAACAGGCATAGAAAATCTAATACACCTTAGGGTGAAAATGATTAGATGTAACAATGGGACTGAATTCAAGAATAGGGTCATAAATCAGTTCTGTGAAATGAAGGGTATTAAGAGGGAAATGTAGTGTTTGTAGGACCTCATAATTCTAAAATGGAGTAGCAAGAAAAGAAAAATTTGGACACATAAATAGAGGCTCTGCTAGGACTATGTTGCACAGCTAATTCATATTTGCTCTAACAACTTTCTGGGACTGTGAAGCAGTTAATATATGCTTGTTATGTTTCAAATATAGGGTGTTAGTAAATTCAGCCTCACAACTAGGACCCTTATGAACTTTTTCTAGGTAGCAAAACTGCCTTAAATTTTATGTAGACGATTTGGGGTTGTCTGTTACAATCCTTAATACCATAGATCACCTAGAGGTATTTATATGGAAAGATGATTGATGAAGGATTCTTTATAGGAATACTCTACAATAGCAAAGCATTCGAGTATTTCAACAGTAGGAAACTAGATAGTCGAAGAAGAACCTGCATGTTCAATTTTGTGAGATTACATCTATTCTATTGCAGGAAGTGGAAAAATTGGCTTTTTGATATCGATGCACTAACAAAATATCTATGAACTATAAGCCAGTAGTTGTTGAGGGGAATGAATTCTACAAATTGTAGTTATAAGTATTAAAATAAAAAATCAGGGGGGGGCCATTGGGTATTGATAATGCAGGAAAAGCTAGAATGGAGACATACTGGCAAATGATTACATTATGCTCTATACTCATATCCATCTTAGATCACCTTCTCTATGTTTAAAAGGATTCTGCTTGATAGCTGGATTCTAAATCATCAGGGGGAAGGGAAAAGAAGGGATGCTGATAGATATACGCACAGTTGGGGAAAGAAGTGTGGGTGTGAGAGATTGATAGGTGTGATGAAGTAGAGAGGAAGCCAAGGAGCTACTCAAAAGAATATAAAGAGAAAAGGTGCTAGTGTTAACAACAAAATTTAACTATATTAGTATGTTAGTCCAAATGTGTTAATACTACTGGCTTGGGAGGATAAAGTTGTTTGATGTATGTAAAACAGTTTAGCTTTTTGGTGTGATGATGATCCCAATTATAACGCTCGCTGAATGGCAATTATTGTTGTAGGAAGAAATTTTGTGCGTATTCAGAGATAGAATGATGTGACAGATAGCGTATTGGTGCAGTTTGAGCTGTCTCGAAGTGTATTGGTATAAGATCGCGCAGAAGTTTTGGATACAATAGTCCTGTTCTCCCTTTTTCTAACTACTAGATATTCACAAGGTATGCATACAGTTTGAACAAGAATCAGTGGGAGACATAAGTATAGTTAGACTTCAAAACCATAAAGGTTTGACAAGGAGTGGTCGGTCTTTGGAACAAAGCTATGTTTAGTTCTAGGCAGCGCTAGAGAGAGGGAGACTAATCCGATAATAGATTGTGTGCTAATCGGGGTGAAGTGTATTATGTTGGGTTTGTGCGGGTTGTAGTGGTTGTGTGGTGAGTTGGATGTGTGGGTTGTGGATGGTTTATCACAAGAATATCCCAAGAAGGTAATTCAAGATTAAAGGAGATCCAACGCTGGATAGGAGCTATGTAAGAGGAGCTTCTGCAGTTCAAGTTCAAACCATAGGTTTAGATAATTGGTGGATTTACCCCTAAGGTAAATGGGTCCGTGTGTACTAAATGGGTTGTACAGAAACAAGTAGTATTGAGATAAGAAGGTATCGCAATTGTGATAAGAATTAAAGCATGGATTGGTTGGCAGGATTAGAGGATACACACAGAGGAAGGAATTGATATATGATGAAGGTTTTTTTCTACCTGTTTGCTATAAACTTGAGAAGCAATTAGGTTTCTTCTTAGCGCTATGCCTTATTAAAAGACTTATGTGGTGTATCAGGGATTGGATGTCAGAGAGAGTGATTTTGTATCGTTGAGTGTAAGAGGGTGGCGATTTGGGATTGGAGAGGAGTCTACAGTTGTGGCAACTACTAGTTATTGAAGATTCCAGATTCGCCTTGGAGACAAGGATGTATACGGATAGGTTAGAAAAGGCACTGGTTATTGGAGGGCGGATGCTAGCTCGGCTGCACGGAGCTGTTGGTATGATGAACCATTATCAACTTATTGGTTAGACAATGGCTGTTATTCAGAGAGGAAAGATTTAGCAAGACTTTATTTATCAAAGAGACATAGGTGATTATTCTGTTACGTTAAAGTATTTGTAGAAGAGATATATCATTTTTGGCTTAAAAGGAAGTCCTATGCACTGATTTTGAGAAATATGTTGCATAAGAAGAAGTTTCAAGTGAGTTCTATGAGCAAATCACATTCTTCCTAAGAACTGCAAGTGGAAGGTAAAAGGATGAATGGAATTTTCATTAGTCAAGACATGTTATCGTTGAATGAGATTTTGAACATGTTTGGTTTTAAGTGATGTCAAGATAGCAGAACAACCACTATGGAAAACTCAAAAGGCTTTGCTCAAGATGCAGTGGTGAAGATGTAGATGAAAATTTTTATAGATCAATGATTGGTTGCATTGTGTATCTAACTTCTTCAGTTTGATTTATGTTGGCAGTAATGTGCATTGTGCTAGTGTCCAAGTCATCTCTATGTTTCACTTTTCATGCTGCCTGTGAAAAGGGATCTTTAGATAATTAAAAGGTTCAACCCTAAGTTGGGCCTTTTGGTATTACTAAGGATTTACCTTTTGATTCGTGGGCATTTTACTGACATGGGGATCTTTTGATTTAGCAGTTAGGATGCAAGTTTGAGATTATGGTAATTCCAACGCATAGGAGGTTGGTCCAGGTTCTAGGTGCAGGTTGATTTCTTGGCATAGTAAGAAGCTGACTGTGGTTGCTAATTCAACCACTGAAGCTGAGTATATAGCTGCTTCCATTTGCTGTGGATAGGTGCTTTGGATTCAAAATCAATTGCTGGATTATATATATAACTTTATGTAGACTAATGATTCAAATTGTTAATCGAGAGTACTATAGCATAGTGAGACCCTGTTTTTCACTCAAAGACAAAGACATTGAGATTAGGATTCATTTTATTAGAGATTTCAATGAGGAAGAAGACTTATTCAGATGATATAGATTCACAAGGTCAGAATGTTGTAGATTTGATCACAAAAGCATTTGATGTTAGCAGATTTCAATATCTGATTGCAAGTATTGGAATGCTTAACCTCTGAAGCATTGATTAAGGGGAGGTTAATTGTGTTCATATGCAGCGGATTATACAACCAATGGTGATTTGAATGGGATGAAAAAGTGCTATGATGTAAATCAAGTTCGTGTTGTTGGGATAACTTTTCTATCGGTAAGTATAATTGTGTGCTAGTTATACTTAATACTGCTATGTTATGTTGTTAGTTATACTTATTATCTTATATGTTATATTTATATTGTGTAGTAATGAGAGAAATTGTTGTGCATAAAAACAGAAAAAGAGATGATGTTGTGAACTAATAACAGCAGAGTGATTCAGTTAGAAAAGAATTGTAGGTTATAGTGTGAATTAAAAACAGAAAGAGAGTTGTGTGATATAAAAATAGATAAGAGTAAATTGGTAAGAAAAAGAATTGAAAGAAATGGTGAGAATAAAAACAGAAAGAGAGCTTATATGGAATCAAATTGATGGATGGAAATCTGCTTTTTGGAATGAAAATTGGAGTTAATGCTGGTGACTCAAAGTTTATGCTGCTTGGCAACACTTTACTAATGCCAAGTGATAGTTAATTTGTTAGGCATAAACTTAATATGTAGTTAAAGGTATGCTGCCAGGCATAACTTACTACTGCTGGGCTACTGTTGGGTCAGTTAATGCTGTTAGGCTTAACTTAGTACTGCTAGTTCAAGTTAATGCTGTTGAGGTGATTTCATAAATACTTCGATTGAGGGTTTCATTCAATCACTAATCAGTTTTCATCTTTGTTATACCCTATTAATCATATATAACCTAATCACATTTCATAGTCAATCATCAAAACCCAATTCAATGGCTTCCTTAAGTTCGCTAGTTCACACAACTAGGTGCATCCTTAGATAAAACCCCTGAAGTGATGGTTTCACGCAAAACTTGGTGGATTATTTGAACGCATAATCTCTAAATATGCTGTTTAACGGTTATCAGTACAATCTATACTGCGAGCAATTTTGGGCTACAGCAAAGGTGAAAACTGTTAATGGAGGAAGTGCAGGATAAAAGCCCTAGGGATAAGAAGAATTGATCATCATGAGACAAAGATGTAAGGATAGTGATCTTCAATAGAAAGATGTTGGAAGGTACTGATTGTCTTCCAATTGCTACATTTTTGAACAACTGACACTCATGATTATTGTGTATGAAAATATTACACAAAAGCTTACATTATATAATGCTTTATTTTCACCTCAATGGAAAATTTTCTTATACATATTAATTCATTCGCTATGCATTAGTGCTCAAGATAATGCTTGGAACAAATTTTGTAACATTATGGCCTCTGCTATCATCTGTCTTGCCATAAACAAAAAATTCAACTTTTCCAAGTAAATTTTTGATAATATGGTGAAGTACTTGGAGGGTGGGGTTAAATTTCTAATGTATCCAAGGTTTGTGCAAGTGTTCCTAGATAAACAAGTTGAAGAAATGTCCAAACATAAAGAGATTTATGTTACACCTTATCACACTTAGATGGGTTCTTTGCTAATAGGGAAGAGGCAGGGGAAAAGACTTTTTTTGGTAGGGACCACACCTCTTTATTTCCAAACATGATTGTTCAAGGCATTAAGAACAAGTAGGTAAAGTTCAGAGATACCAATATTGATTTCCATCATACACCCACTAACTCAACCATAACATCTAAACTCAGAGGAAAAAGTCTTGAAGGAATTAGAAGGAAAGACATCTGAGGATATCAACTTAGTGGTCTACGAAAAACTTGTACTGATGATTACTGAAAATGTGGCAAGTATACCTACACATTCCAATGATCCACTACTCAGTGGTGAGGATAGACTGAAACTTACTGAATTGATGGAACTTTGTACAAAATTGTCTGAAAGAGTTCTTGCTTTGGAGACTACAAAGATCAATCAAGCACTGGAGATTGATAGCTTAAAAAGGAGATTAAAGAAGCTTGAGAAGAAAAAAGGGTCAAGAACTCATAGGCTCAAAAGGTTATACAAGGTTGGTAGATCTGCAAGAGTGGTTTTCTCTAAAGATGAAGGTTTGGGTGATCAAGAGGATGCATCCAAACAGGGGAGGAAAATTGATGAAATTGACCAAGATGTAGAGGTTACATTAGTTGATGAGACTCAAGGGAGGTATGGTGATAATTTGATGTTTGATACTGGTGTTCTTGATAATGAACAAGATATGGCAGAGAAAGAGGTTGATATGGCTGAAAAGGATGTTAGTACTGCTGATCCAGTAACTACTGCTGGTGAAGTAGTTACTACTGCTAATGTTATAGTTAGTACTACTGAAGTTACTACTGACAATACTACAACAACAACTGTTGATGAGTTGACTTTGGCTCAGACCTTACACCAAAATCAAGCAGACTAAAACCAAGGATTTCTTGTTACAACTGATGTTACAAGACAAGGCTAGGAGGGGTTTATAGTTCAAGAACTCCAAGTGGAATTTACAACAAAAATACTTCACTTCACAAACCATCACAAATCCCACACACTAAAGACAAAGGACAAGAGGCAAAATGGATGAGCCTGAAAAATCCTTTGAGAAGAAAGATCAGAATTATGTTTGTTTAACGGGGTTGCTAAAAACTTCAAGCCTGTAATTAGATGCTGAATTGAGAGATGACGGGGGAAAAAAAAGGGGAAAAAAAAGGCTTTTTTGAAAGTCAAAAAGAAGATGATGGCAAACATTGCTGAATGGGGATAATGTTATGATGGTGCAGATTATGAGATATGCTATATGAATTAACAGGCAGGAGAGCAAGGAGAATTGACTATTAAGAAAAGTTAAGCTTGTTTATGGAGAGTCATGGATAAAAAGAAGAATCATTTTGCAAGACTTTAGTAGAGCAGTCGATAAAGAGCATAGAGAAGACCATCAAATAGGCACAAAAGAGAAATACAATGTCTATCTTATCTGAAAAACATGCTGTGACCATGCACAATCAATTGAAGACCAAAAGGCTTTGAGGATATTAGATGTTATTTGGACAAGAATGAAAGGAGTAAACTCATTTGTAGAACTATGGATAGGAGTTAGTAAAATGGAGTGAGAAAGAAAAGAAGGAAGTTCAACAAGAGCAGGAGGAAGAACTTGAATTTGAAATATTTAGTAGCAATAAGTTAGAAGCTGAAGTAGATGAATGATCAAGAAGGAAGCTGAGATGAAAAAGTATAGGAGATAGTTTCTTATATGATGAGGTAGAAATGATGCTATAACTTAGCCACTAGACTCCAATCATTGTTGGACTGGAAAAATCATCAAAAGAAGGAAAATATGAGATACTTTTCAAATCAAAGAGCTGATGGATGTTCAAAGAGGTACTCATCAATGATTTAGATGCTTCAGAATATTAACATAGATGGACTTGGAAACCTTCTAGAAGTTGGTGAAGCTATAAGCATGGGTAACAAGGCCAGAGGAGGCGATAATGAGGGTTGTTATAGGGTGATCTGGAAAGTATTTTGTTACCTGATGTAGATAAAAAAAAATAAAAAGTGAAGTGTGGAGGAATCTACAAGGACATAAAGTGACAGTTTGGAAGCTATTTTCTTCAAGTGGAGTACATTTTGTGAGATTTTAGAATCTGCATATCTTTATGCTGGTAGAAAAGAGATATTTCACTGTACCACCTGCATCAATTACAGAAATGCTCGCAAGACAGAAGCTTTAAGCGGACCATTGGATTTGAAATGTGCTATTCACTTCTTCTTCTTAAGCTCATGATAAAACAGCTCAAGAATCCTGGAAATGTTTGAATGCATCCTCCTAGTGAAGATAAAGCTTTTAATCAAGAAACTTGAAGATTCAGAAGATGAACATCAAGTTTAGGGGAGGATTGTTGGGATTAAAAGACTTTTTGAAGCTGTTTGGAAGTTACTGCTGCTAAGGTTAAAGTTACTGCTGCTAAACATAACTTAGTGCTGTTAGTGATATTAGTGAAAAATATGCTAAGTAGTTAGTACTGCCAGTTACTACTGCTAGTATATATTACTACTGCTAATGGAAGTTAAGACTGCTCAGAGACTTAGAAGAAATACTACTAAGTAGTTAATACTACTAGTATAAAAGTTACTACTGTTAGTGTAACTTAGTACTGCTAGTATATGTTAGTACTGCTTGAGTAAAGTTATAATTGTTAGCATAAAGTTAGTACTGCTAGTGTAACTTAGTACCGCTGATGAAGAATGAAGAAAAAATTCTAAGTAGTTACTACTACTTGTACACAGTTAGTGTTGCTGGTATAAAAGTTAATGATGCTGGTTACATCTGCTGAAAGATTACAACTGCTAGAAGAGTTTCTACTGTCAGAAGGATAAAGACAAGAGAAAGGATAAAAATGAAGATTGTTTATCAAGATTACTTACGGGATAAGTATGAGATATTTTTGTAAAAGATTCGTATAAGTTATTTGTTTAGAAGATCATGATAACTTAGGAAAGTATTGTAAGCCTTGTAGGACTCCTTGGTGTATAAAAGGAGGTCCTAGGGCATAATGTATATACATCCAGATATCATTCATTGTTCTGTTAATCTATTCGTTGCTTCAAGGTTTTGTAAACCCTAACACTATTAAGAGTGTTCGTATTATATTGAGGCTGAAATTTTGGTAAACTATTTTTATATTGATCTTGTTCATTACTGTTTCATTGTAATTCTTCTTAGTATCATTGACTAGATTCCGCATAGTCTTTAATACTCACAATCAATGTTTCTACTATAGTTGTGCTAGATTTATCTTGCATAACTATACCTTATACAATCTTAGGGATTAAAGATCTATTCTATTAGGATCAACAAGTGGTATCAGAGCTTTTGAGAAGCTTTGAATAAGAAGAAACTATACTACACACAAGATCTACTTCTTCAAGAAGCAATGGATACTCAATCTACTCAAACCATCAAGCTACCTATACTCCAACCTGGTAAGTATGATCTCTAGAAGATGAGGATTGGGCAGTACCTACAGTGCATTGATTACACTCTATAGGAGATCATAGAAAATGGTAATGCACCCATAGTAACAAAAACTGTTGATGGTAAGGAGACTGTTATCCCTCCTACAAGTGTTGAAGAGAAAGCACAAAGAAAGGTAGAATTAAAGGCAAGAAGCACTTTGTTGATGGACTTACCTAATGAGCATCAATTAAAGTTCAACTCCTACAAGGATGCTAAGACACTGATGCAGGCAATTGAGAACAGATTTAGAGGTAATGCTTCTACAAAGAAAACTCAGAAAAATCTTCTGAAGCAACAATATGAAAACTTTGCTGCATCCAGCACAAAAGTGATTGAGCAAACCTATGAAAGGTTTCAAAAGCTAATTAGTCAACTAGAGATGCATGGTGAAGTTATCTCTCAAGAAGACATCAATCGGAAGTTCTTGAGAAGTCTGTCATAAGAATGGATTATGCATACTATTGTGTGGAGGAACAAACCAGAGATTGAGACATTGAGTTTGGATGACCTCTTCAACAACCTAAAGGTTTATGAATCAGAGGTCAATGGGACATCTAGCTCAACTACAAACTCACACAATGTAGCCTTTCTGTCCTCTAGCAGCACTAATAGTGCAACTAGAGCAGTTAATACTGCTCAGGGTGTTAATACTGCTAACACTCAGGGTGTTGTTGATAGCTTAACAACTGTTGAAAATTTGAGTAATGCTGTGATTTATTCCTTCTTTGCTAGCCAACCAACTAATCCACAGCTTAATAATGAAGATCTACAACAAATCTATCCTGATGATCTAGAAAAGATGGACTTGAGGTGGAACATTGCTATGCTAACTATGAGGGTAAGAAGATTCCTTAAGAATACTAGAAGGAAGCTGGACATGGCTAACACAGAAAGAATTAGGTTTGACAAGTCCAAGGTGGAGTGTTTCAACTGCCACAAAATGAGACACTTTGTAAGAGAGTGCATGGCACCCAGGAATCAAGACAGCAGGAATAGGAAGCCTACCAGAAGGACCGTGCCATTTGAGGAAACTACTTCAAATGCCTTAGTGTCTTAGTGTGATGGCCTTGGATATGATTGGAGTGGCCAATCAGAAGAAGGTTCAACCAATTTTGCTCTCACGGCTTATTCTTCAATAACTTCAAGTTCTTCTACAAACTCAGAGGTATCTAATGACTCAAATTGTTGTTCATCTTGTTTAGATTGTGTAAAAGACTTAAAAGAACAAAATAAACAATTAGTTAAAGACCTAAGAACAGCTAGAATAAATGTTGTCTCTTATAAAACTGGTTTAGAATCTGTAGAAGCTAGACTGTTAGTCTTTAAGAAAAATGAGTCTGTGTATGAGGAAGATATAAAACTCTTAAAACGTGAAATGCTATTACAACATTTAGATACATCTAAAGAGTTTTAAGCGCTGAAGTTAGATTTGGCTATAAAAGAAAAAGATGAGGTTTAACTTACAGTACAAAATTTTGAAAATTCATCAAAAAACCTAAGTAAACTTCTAGACAGTCAGATAATGGATAAGTGTAAAACAGGATTAGGGTATAATGCTGTCCCACCTCCCTATACTGGGAATTTTATGCCACCAAAATCTGATTTAGTTTATCCTAGTCTAGATGATTTTGTTGATGTGAATGAGTCTGCTAGTGAGTCTGTAGTTGAAAAGCCTACTGTTGAGACTAATGAACCTAAGACTGCTAGGAAAGAAAATGGAGCCCCAATTATTGAGGATTGGGTGTCTGAAAGTGAGGAAGAAGATGTGCCTAAGATTAAAACTGTTGAGATGTTTAATAAACCTAGTTTTGCTAAGATAAACTTTGTTAAGTCTACTAAGCAAGTAAAATCTCCTAGGAACACATCAGTTGATAAAAATAGGCAAAACACACCTAGTCCTAGAGGAAACAAGAGAAATTGGAACCAACAGATGTCTCAAAAATTAGGGAATGATTTTGAGATGTTCAACAAAGCTTGTCATGTGTGTGGTAGTTTTGAACATTTGAGGAAAGATTGCAATAACTGGTATAATAATCAAAGGTTTGAAAAACCAGTTTGGACCATTATTCAAAGGGTGAACAAACATAATTTCTCGAAATTAACTCACCCCAGTCCAAAAAGGAACATGGTTCCAAGAACAGTCTTAACTAGGTCTGGCCCAATTTCACTTAATGCTGCTAGACCAGTTAATACTATTCAACCAAGAACAACAGTGAATAATGCAGGACCTAAGAATTTTTTTATTAATAATGCATATTCAACTAATAGAAGGCCTTTTAACAAAATAACAACAGCTAATAACAGTAATTTTAATAATAGGGTTAATACTGTTAATGATAAAAATGTTAATGCTGCTAGGCCAAATGCAGTAGTTAATACTGCTAGGCCAAAAGCAGTTCTTAGTGCTGTTAAGGGAAACAAATAAAATGTTGTTAAGCCCTCAGCATGTTGGGTTTGGAGACCTAAACATAAAGTCTTAGGCCATGTCTCCAGAAACAATGGTGCATCAATGTCCTTTAAAAGATTTGACTATGTTGATGCATAAGTCAGATCCAAGTCAGTAATGGCTTGGGTCCCCAAAAGAAACTAATTTTCCTACCATTATGTGCAGGGCAATCCACATCAAGATTTGAAGGATAAAGGAGTGATTTATAGTGGATGTTCTAGGCAGATGACAGGAAATAGATCCTATCTAACAGATTATGAAGAAATTGATGGAGGATTTGTTGTCTTTGGAGGAAATTCTAAAGGAGGGAAAATTACTGGGAAAGGTAAAATAAAAACTGGTAAATTGGATTTTGAAGATGTGTATTTTGTAAAGGAACTAAAGTTTAACCTCTTCAGTGTCTCACAAATGTGTGACAAGAAGAATAGTGTTCTTTTCACTGATACTGCATGTATTGTTCTGTCTCCAGACTTTAAGTTAACTGATGAAAGTCATGTTTTGCTTAAAGTTCCTAAAAAGGATAACATGTACAGTGTTGATTTAAAGAATGTTGTTCCTCAAGGAGGTCTCACTTGTCTCTTTGCAAAAGCCACACCAGATGAATCTAATCATTGGCATAAGAGGCTTGGACATGTAAATTTAAAAACAATGAATAAACTGGTAAAGGGAAACCTTGTAAGAGGTTTACCTTCAAAACTTTTTGAAATTAATTAAACTTGTGTTGCTTGTCAAAAGGGAAAGCAACACAGAGCTTCTTGTAAGTCCAAAACTGTCAGTTCAATCAGCCAACCATTACAAATGTTACACATGGACTTATTTGGCCCAATATTTGTAAAGAGTTTAATGAAAAAGATGTACTGCCTAGTTGTCGCAGATGACTTTAGTAGGTTTAGTTGGGTTTTCTTTTTAGCCACTAAGGATGAAACTAGTGAAATCCTTAAAACATTCATAACAGGCATAGAAAATCTAATAGACCTTAGGGTGAAAGTGATTAGATATGACAATGGGACTGAATTCAAGAATAGGGTCATGAATCAGTTCTGTGAAATGAAGGGTATTAAGAGGGAATTTAGTGTAGCTAGGACTCCAGAACAAAATAGGGTTGCAGAAAGGAAAAATAGGACAGTAATAGAGGTTGCTAGGACTATGTTAGCTGATATAAAATTGCCAACAACTTTCTGGGCTGAAGCAGTTAATACTGCTTGTTATGTCCAAAATAGGGTGTTAGTTATCAAGCCTCACAACAAGACCCCTTATGAACTTTTTCTAGGTAGAAAACATGCCTTAAATTTCATGAGACCATTTGGGTGTCCTGTTACAATCCTTAATACCATAGATCACCTAGGTAAATTTGATGGAAAGGCTGATGAAGGATTCTTTGTAGGATACTCTACTAATAGCAAAGCATTTAGAGTATTCAACAGTAGAACTAGGATAGTAGAAGAGAACCTGCATGTTCAATTTAGTGAGAATATACCTAATATTGTAGGAAGTGGACCAAATTGGCTTTTTGATATAGATGCACTAACAAAATCTATGAACTATAAGCAGTTGTTGCAGGGAATCCATCTAATGGTAGTACAGGTACAAAAGCATGTGATAATACATGTAAAGCTAGAATTGAGACAATACCAGGCAAAGATTACACACTGCTACCATTATCCATTCAAGATCCACCATTCTCTTCTAGTTCAAAGGATTCTCTTGATGCTGGATTTAAACCATCAGGGGAGGAGGAAAAGAAGGATGCTGAAGATTCAGGGAATGAAGATAGTGATGTTCCAAGTACAGAGGAGCCAAGAGTTAATCAAGAGAGGGATGCTAGTGTTAACACCACTAACACTATTAATACTGTTAGTCTAACTGTTAATACTACTGGCATAGAGGATAATGTTGTTGATGAAAATATAGTATATAGATGTGATGATGATCCAAATATGCCTGAATTGGAAGAAATTGTCTATTCAGATGATGATGAAGATGTTGGTGCAGAGGCTGACATAAACAATTTAGGTACCTATATCCTTGTCAGTCCTATTCCAACTACCAGAATTCACAAGGATCATCCAGTTGGACAAATCATTGGAGACATATATTCAGCACCTCAAACCAGAAGGATGACAAAGAGTTTGACTGAACAAGCTATGTTTAGTTTAGTGCAACAGAGGATCAACCATAAAGACTTTCAGAATTGTCTGTTTGCATGTTTCTTATCACAAGAAGAGCCTAAGAAGATAATTCAAGCATTAAAAGATCGAAGCTGGATAGAAGCTATGCAAGAGGAGCTTTTGCAGTTCAAGTTACAACAGGTTTGGACTTTGGTGGATTTACCTAATGGCAAAAGGGCCATTAGTACTAAATGGGTGTACATAAACAAGAAAGATAAAAGAGGCATTGTGATTAAGAATAAAGAAAGATTGGTTGCACAAGGATACTCACAAGAGAAAGGAATTGATTATGATGAGGTTTTTGCTATTGTTGCTAGAATTGAAGCAATTAGGCTATTCTTAGCCTATGCCTTATTTAAAGACTTTGTGGTGTATCAGATGGATGTCAAGAGTGCTTTTCTGTATGGAAATATTGAAGAGGAAGTCTATGTTTGTCAACCACCAGGATTTGAAGATCCAGACTTCCCTGACAGAGTTTACAAGGTAGAAAAGGCTCTCTATGGTTTGCATCAAGCTCCCAGAGCTTGGTATGAAACCTTGTCAACTTATTTGTTGGACAATGGGTTTTAGAGAGGAAAGATAGACAAGACTTTATTTATCAGAAGAGACAAAGATGATATTCTGTTAGTTCAAGTATATGTAGATGATATCATTTTTGGCTCTACAAAGAAGTCATTATGCACTGATTTTGAGAAAATGATGCATAAGAAGTTTCAAATGAGTTCTATGGGTGAACTCACATTCTTCCTAGGACTGCAAGTGAAGCAGAAGGAAGATGGGATTTTATAAGCCAAGACAAGTATGTGATTAAGATTTTGAAGAAATTTAGCTTTAGAGATGTCAAGACAACAAGCACACCCATGGAAACCCATAAGCCTTTGCTTAAAGATACAGATGGTGAAGATGTAGATGAACACTTATATAGATCCATGATTGGATCATTGATGTATCTAACTTTCAGCCTGATATTATGTTTTGCAGTATGTGCTTGTTGTGCAAGATTCAAGTCAATCTAAACAGTTCACATTTCATGCTGTGAAAATTGATCTTAGATACTTAACTAGGTCAACCTACCTTGACTATGGGTACATCCAAGGATTCACCTTTTTATTTCTGTGACATTAAGACAGTGACTATGCAGCGAGCAAGCAAGAGCAAGCTTAGATAGGAAGTCCACAACAGGAGGTTGTCAATTCCTAGGGTGTAGATTGATTTCATGTCAATGCAAGAAGCAGACTGTGGTTGCAAATTCCACAACTAAAGCTGAGTATATAGCTGCTTCCAATTGCTGTGGACAGGTGCTTTGGATCAAAAATCAACTGCTAGATTATGTATATAACTTTAATGCAGACTAAGATTTATATTGATAATGAGAGTACTATTTGCATAGTGAAGAACCCTGTTTTTCACTCAAAGATAAAGCACATTGAGATCATGCATCACTTTATCAAATATTCCAATGAGAAGAAGCTTATTAACATGATAAAGATTCACACAGATCAGAATGTTACAAATTTGCTCACAAAAGCATTTGATGTTAGCAGATTTGAATATCTGATTGCAAGTATTAGAATGCTTAACCTCTGAAGTATTGATTGAGGGGAGGTAAATTGTATTAATATGCAGCGGATTAAACACAAATGATGATTGAAATGGAGTGGAAAATCAGCTAAGGATGAAATTCAAGTTAGTGTTGTTGGGCTAACTTACTGCTATTAGTGCAGCTAGTTATACTTAATACTGCTATGTTAATACTGTTAGTTATACTTACTACTTTTTGTTATAATTAATATTGTGAGTTTTGAGAGAAATTAGTGAGCATAAAAATAGAAAGAGAGATGTGTGAACTAAAAATAGAAAGAGTGACTTTGTGAGCTAAAAGAAATGAGAGAGTTGGTGAGCATAAAAACAGAAAGAGTGATTTAGTAAGAAAAAGAATTGAGAGATTTAGTAAGCATAAAAACAAAAAAAGAGCTGTGTGAAACAAAAACAGATAGAGTGTTTTGGTGAGTAAAAGAATTGAGAGAAATGGTGAGTTGAAAAACAGAAAGAGAGAAAGTCAAAAACAGACAGATAGTATTTGTGAACCAACATGTTAATTTGATGCTGGAAAAGCTGCTTGGAATGGAATTGGAGTTAATTTACTGCTGTTAGGCATAAACTTACTACTGCTGGTTAAGTTAATACTGCCAGGCATAACTTACTACTGCTGGGTCAGTTAATGCTATTAGGCTTAACTTAGTACTGCTAGTTCAAGTTAATGCTGTTGAGGGTGATTTCATAAATACTTTAATTGAGGGTTTCTTTCAATCACTTAATCTTTTTGAATTTTTATTATACCCTCTAATCATAATCCCTAAATCTCAATCAATTTCACTGTTAATCATCAAACTCAATTCCATGGCTGCCTAAAGTGCGCTAGTTCATTCAACTATGGTCACATTCTTAGATAAACTTTACGGAAAGTGATGGATTCGATGTAAATTGTGGATTTTTTAAATGCATTCCTATCAAATATGATGTTAATAGTTAATCACAATCTATGCTTCATGTATGGAGCAATTCTGACTACTGGCAAAGGTGAAAGACTGTTAAGGGAGAAAGAAGTGCAGATTCGAAAGCCCTAGGGGATTAAGAAGAGTATGATTCATCACTGAGACAAGTTGTAAGAAGTGATCTTCAATTAGATGATGTTAAGGTACCTGAATGTTTGCCAAATGCTAAATTTTGAATATGATGCAATAGGGGTATGATAAATTAAAAAAATTATGTTTACACCTTATCACACTAAGAGGTCTTTGCTTAATATGAAGAGGCAGGGAAAAAGACTTTTCTGGTAGGGACATACCTTTATTTCCAACCATGATTATTCAAACACAAGAACAAGAGGGTGAAGGTTCTGTTATGCTTACTGTTCCCCAATACACACCCACCATTAATCAACCATCATCATCACAACCTCAAAAGATGCAAAAGCCTAAGAAGTCTAAGAAACAGAACACTAAGGTTTCTCAACCTAGTAATTCTATAGAGCCTATAGAATATGAGGCTCCTAATGATGAAAATGTAACTACACATTCCAATGATCCACTACTCAGTGGTGAGGATAAACTAAAACTAAATGAATTGATGGAACTTTGTACCAACTTGTCACAAAGAGTTCTTGACTTGGAGAACACAAAGACTTCTCCAGCTGCAGAGATTACTAAATTAAAAGAGAGCGTCAAGAAGCTAGAGAGGAAGAATAAGTCAAGAACTCCATGGCTTAAAAGGTTAAGGAAGATTGGTAGAACTGCAAGAATAGAATCCTCTAAAGATGAAGGTTTAGGTGATCAAGAGGATGCATCTAAATAGGGTAGGAAAATTGCTAATATTGATGCAGATGAAGAGGTTACATTAATTGATGAGACTCAAGGGAGGAATGATGATAATTTAATGTTTGATATAGGAGTTTTAGATGAGCAGAAGTTGAGGTTGAAAAGGTAGTTAGTACTGCTGAAGTTACTACTGCCAGTGCTACAACAACAACTGTTGATGAGTTAACTATGGCTTAGACCTTAATAGAAATCAAAGTAGCTAAACCTAAGGCTGTTACAACTGCTGCTACAACAACTACAACTGCTGTTATAAGACCCAAGACTAGATGGGTTGCAGTTCAAGAGCCAAGTGAATTTACAACAACAACATCACCTTCACAACCATCACAACTTCCACATGCTAAAGACAAAGGCAAGGAAAAAAATGGTTGAGCCTGAAAAACCTTTGAAAAAGAAAGATCAAATTTTGATTGATGAAGAAATTGCTCAAAGTCTTTAAGAAGAATTGCAAAATGAACTAGAAGAAGAGGAAAGGCTGGCAAGACAAAAGGAAGAAGATGCAAACATTGCTTAATGGGATAATGTTTAAGCTATGATGGATGCAGATTATGAGCTAGCTGCAAGATTACATGCACAAGAGCAGGAAGAGTTGACCATTGAAAAAAGGTCAAAGATGTTTGTAGAACTTATGAACAAAAGGAAGAAGCATTTTGCAAGACTTAGAGCATAAAAGCAAAGAAGAAAACCACCAACTAAAGCTCAAAAGAGAAATACAATATCTACTTATCTAAAAAACATGGCTGGATACAAGCATAATCAATTGAAGACCAAAAGCTTTGAGGATATTCAGATGTTATTTGATAAATCCATGACAAGGGTAAATACATTTGTAGACATGGATACAGAGTTGGTGAAAGGCATTAAGACAAGAACAGAAGGAAGTTCTAAAAGAGCAGGAGAAGAACTTGAGTCTGAAAATTTAAAAAAGCAGAAGTTAGATGAGAATGTAGAAGCTAAAGTAAATGAAGAAGCAGAGATGAAAAGCATATGGAGATAGTTCTTGATGATGAGGTAGTAATTGATGCTATACCACTAGCCACTAAGCCTCCAATCATTGTTGACTAGAAAATCATCAAATAAGGAAAGATGGGATACTTTCAAATCATAAGAGCTGATGGAAGTTCAAGGAGGTACTCATCAATGATTAAGATGCTTCAGAATATTAACAGAGAAGACATAGAAACACTCTGGAAGTTGGTTAAAGCTAAACATGGGAATTCAAGGCCAGAGGAGGGATATGAGAGAGTGTTATGGGGAGATCTGAAAGTGATGTTTGAACCTGATGTAGAAAGTGAAGTATGGAGAAATCTACAAGGACACAAAGTGATAGTTTGGAAGCTATTTTCTTCAAGTGGAGTACATTTTGTGAGATTTCAAAATCTACATATATTTATGCTGGTAGAGAAAAAGTATCCTCTTACACCTGCAACAATCACATAAATGCTCAACAAGAAGCTTTAAGCTGACCATTGGAATAAATTGTGCTATCAACTTCTTAAGCTCATGACAAAACAGCTCAAGAATCCTAGAAGTGTTTGAATGCATCCTCTTAGAGAAGATAAAGCTTTTAATCAAGAAACTTGAAGATTCAGAAGATGAACATCAAGTTTAGGGTAGGATTGTTCGGATCAAAAGACTTCATGATGATCTTGAGTTAATACTACTAAGTTAGTGCTGGTGGTATAAAAGTTAATACTGCTGCTTACAACTGTTAAAAGATTACAACTGCTAGAAGAATTTCTACTGTCAGAAGGATAAAGACAAGAGAAAGGATAAAGATGAAGATTGTTTATCAAGATTACTTACGGGATAAGTATGAGATATTTTGTAAAAGATACCTATAAGTTATATGTTTAGAAGATCATGATAACTTAGGAAAATATTGTAAGCCTGTTGGGACCCCTTGGTGTATAAAAGGAGGTCCTAGGGTATAGACTTAAAAGTACTAAAATCGTATAATTCAGATATCTAGAAAAGAGTTTTTCATAGCTTCAAGGTTTTGTAACCCTAACACTATTAAGAGTGTTCATTTTATATTGAGGCTGAAAGTTTAGTAAACTGTTTGTTATTACTGTTTCATTAAAATTCTTCTTAGTATCATTGACTAGATTCTGCATAGTCTTTGGTATTCATAATCAAAGTTTCTATCATAGTTGTTTTAGATTTATTCAATACAACTTAAGCTTATACAAGCTAAACAAGATTTATTATATTAGGATCAACAATCCTCCTATGTAGAGATAGATCCTGTTGGAAAACGTTCAAGCCAGTTGCTAGCTTGATCACGAAGGGAAAATTGAAATAAACGCATGCGTGTTCTTTCCCTATTTGCAACATCAAGGTCAAGTAAGTCCACAAGTTTTAAGAAATCCTTGAGATGTTGGTTTGGATCCTCGGACCGAATTTTATGGAATGGGCATTCGTTTTGCACCAACCGAATGGTGTTGGATCGAAGAGGCACCACATTTTTCCCTTCGGTGGGGTTCCTATAGCCCTCGTGGCTAGGTTTGGAGTAATTTCTAAGAGTACGGATAGGATTTTCATCTCTTATGGAGGTCAACGAAAATGGATTACGAAATAAATAACACAAAGAAAAGATAGACTACAAGAAATCTAATTTACTAAAATTAAAATCTCACATGAAAGGATTCAAGTGAGTAGACCTAAGCTAAACAAAATTCGAAACCTAACTATTCCACATGCAGCGGCGCCAAAAACTTGATACGCGGTCGTTGTAAACCATAAAATTTTTAAAACTCCCTAGGCAGTGCACCTAATCGTTGTAGTGTAGTATAGGCGAGACTCAAGGGTTGTTATCGTTCTTTAGGGGAATATGTTAGGAGGCTCGAACAAAATCTAGCAGGGGTCTATGGGGTTGAGAGAGATACTTTTTGTACTCTATATTTTATGAAAGCATGTAAAATCATGGTTTTGAGACGTTGGTTTGGTTTTAACTAATTAAACTAATTAATATCTAAACTACTTGGTGATAACTTATATGATAAACGAACGTATTTACTTAATCATGCATTACTCCTTAGTTTGCTTCTCCTAATCCTGTTGCTTTGTCACGCTTGTGATAATCTATATAAGTATTTTCTAAATCATGTACGAATTACACTAACCTGCCGTCTACGTAATATCCCGTTAAGGCAATGCACAAGTGTAGCGCGGATCAAAACCACCTTATTCGGGGGGACATAATTGATCAAAGTAAACTAGATGAAACATTGTGTTTAGTGAGAGAAAGTAGAGAGAGGGTGAAATAAAAAGATGTGTTTATTAGATTAGAAAAGAAGAAAACAATAATGAACTTCAACACCCCCCATGGAGAGTCATGTGGGTATTTATAGCCTTTACTTAAGCTATCTATCCTACTTTTACAATATTAGTCCCTGCGTATAGCAGTTAGTCTATAGCTAGTCCAATTCACGTGTAAGACGTCAGCTTTACAAAATAGTAAGGCTAACAATCTCCCTCTAAGATGGTGTCACACGTGAATTGCTTACAATGTTTCCTACAAGCAAAAGATAAAGTAAAATGATAAGAATGAAGTCCGATATTTCTTAAGAAAGTATTCAATGAACTTGATCTCCTTGAATACTCAAGCTTTATTTCTTCAGCTTACAGACAAACACACTGTAAAATACTGTTGAGGATGACTTAGAAGTTTTCTCTACCGATGATCTCGGTCTTGATTGGATTTCCGCTCATAACTTCTTGACATGTTTTCAAAAACTTTCTTCATACGCTTTTGGTCATTTCAAAGTTTATGAATTAGCTGCATGTCTTGAAAAACTTCATTTTCCTAAACTTCTGGTCTTGTCGAAGTTTTCTAGAATCTGCTTCTCATTTGTCATCCTTGAAGTTCCTTATCTGAATACTTTGGCATTGATATGAATTCTGCTATGAACTTCTTGTATAGTATCTAGTTGAGTTTTTACTCCCTCTCAACTAGTAGGCTCCTTTTTTCTTCAGCTCCCTCCTAAACAGACATCTCTAAGACTGATAAGATTCAATGCACTAGTCTTCTAAAAGACCACCTTTCTTATTTAGGATACTATGTGGGAAGGGATGATATCATCAACATTGTCTCACTTAGGAAGCATTCCAGTCCCGAAATACACACTTTATCTCTTTTTCGAAGTTGAAAATGTAGCACCAAAATCAATTAAGACATGGAAATGCATGTTTCACCCTCCCGAAAAGACATGGTATGACTTGCTATACCAAAGTCGACTATGTCCCGAGTGTAAGCAATTTATCCCTGTATGTAGTCAAAACAGTAACACCAAAACGGTAACATAAAAACAACTGAGTACCGAATGTACACATTTCTCCCTCCACATTTGAGTTTGACATGATTACTTGTGCCATATGATGGATGAAATATCACTTGATCCATATGAAAGATATACATAGTCATTGTAAGGCAATCTTTTCGATAATGTTCTTTCGAGGAAGTGCTTGTACATCAGATTTTACGGAAGACTTGGAAACATGTACTTGAGCTTTCATCATGAATTTATCTCTATCGATGGATCATGATAAGTCATTCTTGGTTGTGATTGCATGTTTTGTTTTGTACAATCGAATCAAAGAGTAAGTATAACATAATTGTTATAAGTCATTCTTTATTTTTATATATCAAAGAGAGGGTTTTGAACATCTCACTAATCTATGATGATTCTATTCGGTTGTTTGATCTTTATAAGGTCATGATGCATATGCTAACGAATCGAAAAAGAAACTGAGATCCTTTGGTTTTTCATTTTGTTTCGAGTGTTGATGTTGATTGGAAATGGAGATGTGATATTATGACAATGGGAATTAGGAATAGTGTTGAGAAGTTGTTGGCTTTGGTTGTTGTTGATGTAGTTTGTAGTTGGTTGTGATGATTGTTGATATGGTTAAATCGAGTATGTCCTTTTTCTACCCTTCGTTCTGTTGACCTTGACTTGGTAATGACCGGTTTGGCAGAGTCATTGAGTTGACCCGGTCAAATCGATAAATACTGAGTTGACTTAGTTTGGTCATGATGTATATTTCACCTGGTATAAATCATCTAAGCCAGACAGTATAAATCGCCTAGCTTTTTGGTATAAATCGCACAATGTTTTTGGTATAATTCGCCTAACAATTTGGTATAGTTCGCCCCAATGTTTAGGTATAATTCGCCTAATAGTTTGGTATAATTCGCCTAGGCTTCCTGGTGGTATAAATCTCCTGAATTTGCATGGTGTATAAATCGCCCAAGTATGATTTTGTCTTTTTGCAAAAAAAACAAAAAATTATCCTTGCAAGCTTAGAACATGGATTTGAGTTTCCATTCATACCAGGACTAAAAATAAGCTTCAAGAAGTTGTTTAATAACCCAATAAGCTCGAAAAAAACTCATAAGCTGTTGTAACAAAATCAGCAGCCTGATAAGCCAAACAAGGATGAAATAAGCTTGAAATTCAACAAATTAACAAGGACGCATAAATAAGATCAAAGTAAGTTGTGAAAGAAAAAAAGACCAGATCTGATGAAAGCTTTTGGAAAACAAGGAGACCTAAAAAACTCATCAAATAGGCAATCAGGAGACTGTATTAACTAACAGGAATCACATAACAACACCAAGACCATTTCGATCTTCTTTTTTCCCAAAAAACAAGCTGACAGAACATGGATTTGAGTTTCCATTCATACCAGGACTAAAAATAAGCTTCAAGAAGCTGTTTAATAACCCAATAAGCTCGAAAAAAACTCATAAGCTGTTGTAACAAAATAAGCAGCCTGATAAGCCAAACAAGGATGAAATAAGCTTGAAATACAACAAAACAAGGACGAAATAAGCTCAAAGTAAGTTGTGAAAAGAAAAAAGACCAGATCTGAAGATAAGCTTTTGGAAAACAAGGAGACCTAAAAAAACTCATCAAAAGGCAAAAAGGAGACTGTTATAACAACAGAATCACATAACAACACCAAGACCCATTTCATATCTTTTTTCCCAAAAAACAAGCTGACAAAAATAAGATCTAATAAGCTGTAAAACAAGCTTAAAACACGCAGCAATAAACACGAATACAAGACACCCCCGATTAGCTCTGATACCACTTGTAGCGCGGATCAAAACCACCTTATTCATGGGGCGGGATTGATCAAAGTAAACTAGATGAAACATTGTGTTTAGTGAGAGGAAGTAAAGAGAGAGTGAAAGAAAAAGATGTGGTTATTAGATTAGAAAAGAAGAAAACAATAATGAACTTCTACAACCCCCATAAGAAACTGCAAAATCTGATCTAATTTATCATAATCGATTAGTTAACATGTTGGTTAATCGTATTCTGAAACACAAAAAAAATCATTAGCTTATCAAATTATCTATCGAGCCGTGAAAAAGATTCAACAAAAGACAGAAACAAATCATTTATCCCATGTAATTAACCCATTTTGTATTATTATTGCAAAGAATTGTTACCTAATCGTTTGTATTTAAGAATTGCAGTAATTATAGAGTACTTGGTGAAGTTATGCTAAAAGGCACGCATTTTGGAGCATAAACGAAGAGTTCGAGAAAGTCTACTGGTCTGACAGTAAATACGCTATATTATTCTAGACCTATACAATGTATCCAACACTTTGACGAATCAAAAGACCATTGCCTGACTTTGAAGAATACGCCGTATCCACATCAACGATACGCCGTATATAATACTTTGGTCAACGAAGAAGAATCAACTGGTTTTACCTCAATACGTCGTATCCATCAAGGAGCATACAGCGTATCCGTGCTTACACTTCACAAGAAACCATGAAGAATTTAAGAGCAATACACCATATCCAGGAGCCTCTATACGCCGTATCCAAGGTTTATTATATACGAAGATTCTGGATGATATCAAACATGCTCCTTACTCCAAGAAATCCCTAATATACCGTATCCTACATCGCCCGATACGACGTATCAACCTGTTTCCAGACTCTATAAATACAAGACCCTAAACTCAGTTTTAGGTTTGCAAGTGAAGCCCTAAACTACCAAGTCGACCAAGAGACAAATAAAGGAGCATAGAAAG
>BQNB010059275.1:0-37400 GCA_026074375.1 Tanacetum coccineum
ATGGTTCATACAAATTTCAAATGGTCTAAAACTCTTCTTTTTCCTTCAAATGTGAAAATACATTATCGTGACCAATAAACAACGTGTACAAAGAGCAATACCACAACACTAAAAAAATGTCAAGAAAAATGTAATTAAAAGTAAAAAAAAGTGTCACTAAAAGTAAAAAAATGAGTATAAAAAATTGTCACTAAAAGGCTTATTTGCTTCTACCACACTTAAAAAAATGTAGGTAAAAGTCCAGTCGGTAAAAGTATAGTTACAGTGACACTAAAATAATGTGAACAAGTGTTTTTTGTCTTTGGTGACACATTTTGTTTATAAAAAGTGTCATCAAATCTCAAAATTTTAGACTTTTGTTTACACTTTTTAAAAATTGTCAATAAAAGGTTGGATTTAATGACTTTTTTTTGTATCAGTAGAAACTTTGTCACTAAAAGTCTATTACTCCGTATCTTGTAATGCAAGCTGCATAGACATGCTTAAACCAACTAGGAGCAGCTTATGAGGGCCGGCCTTTGTGTTGGGCAAGGTGGACAACGGCCCAAGGCAACATTTGAGAAGGGGCATCATTTTGTTAACACATGTTACATTGAGATAGATTCATTTTTTTAATGCATGTTAGTATTCCCCTATATATTTACACATTTAGTCACTGACAAAGTCAACAATCAGTTACATAAATAAATGACGTATGGAATTATTCAAGCCCACATAACTTTGCAAACCCATGCTGAACACATAATGTAGAAAGTTTCCAGTTAGGCAGTTATCTCACAAATGACATAATAACTCACAAATTGAAAAAGTCCCGGTGTTACAACCACATAAAAAAAGTGCATAGTGATTTGTGGGCGATCAAGGCAATTCAAAGTCGATTCAATCATATATTATTCTCTTAAATCTTCATCTATATGTAAACTACTAATCAGGTGATTCTATAATTCACATTTATTATTATTATTTTTTTTTTCTATATTGCTATTATATTAAATAATTTACGCTAAAAACTATATTGTTGCGTTGTTCACAACTGTCGGGTGCTCAAAATAGGAAAAGAAAGCAAACAGAAGAAGAATATAATAAAGCTCAGTTGGGTCTTTGAAACCGTTTGTTGTTAGAAAAAAAAAGAATAATAACGTTGAAGAAAATATTGAAAGTTAATAAAAATCCTATAAACAATGAAAATATATTAGGAGTACGATGAGTCAAGAGAGGCTGGATGGGTTGTCAATACTAAGTATAAAAAGTAGTTTTTTTTAGAAATGTCGTCTATGACAAGATAATTGATGAATTTGCTTCAAGAAGTGCACGTAGACATCGTTTTAGGTGATATAACCGGAGCTTGTAATTCAGAGTTTATTTCTTTGTATCGTAACATTTTACTTAATAAATAAAAATCGGCATGGGATGAGCAGCCTAGCTTAATTGAGTAGGTTCAAAACCACTAAAAGATAATGTGTTTTTTGCTTATAAGGGTGCATATTTTTGTCGGCTCGCCCCGGGCATCAAATACTAACAACTAGCACAAAACAACTGAACATATTCACCTAAAAATAACTAGTCTAGCAAAAAAAATTGCAAAAACTAGTCCTTCATGAAGAAACCCTTGCAGAATTGCTATATTTCAAACCATAGAACACCAGATGTCAAATGCAGACCATCCTCACATCTAAAGTATTCTAAATCATCTAATCTATACATGGTGGCATCACCATTACAGAGTAAAACTCCAGTTCCTTGAGTGATTTTGTTGTTAAAAAAAGATTTTTATTGGTCAAAAACTCTTTGGTAACCGTGAATTTGTTGTTCTCATTGAATGTGTAACTTCGTTGTAAAACAAATAGTTTAAGTTACAAATCATGGAGATAAACTTTTAAGACAATTTGTAATGCAAAAATGTAAATAAGGCAAAACGTATTTTTGACGTTTAATTCGTTATTTGGATGAACTAAAATAATTACAATGATTTTTTTTTGAACGGTAACATTTTATTGAAGAAACTAGCAAGGAGCTAGAAATTACAAAGAAATTAAGTTAGGGTGTTGAAGCCAACTATCCCAAGAAAAAGACATTTTACATCTAGCATTACACCAAGCGAAAGATCGAGCAACAATGTCATCAAAAATCACGGTCTTCCTCGGCTTGTGAGAAGTGAAAAGCAACCGATTCCTATAATTCCAAATGCACCACCAAGAGACGAAAAAGACACCTTCTAAAATGGATTTGAGAATAGAACCCATTCTGATATTCTTAAACCAAGACAACCATTCGGCATAAGAACCAACAACCAAAAGACCCAAAAAACAACAAAATAAATGGAGGAGTTCAGACCAACCCAAATCCCACCATCTACAAATGAGACAGAATAAATCTGAAGCCATGGAGCAACTAAATAATATATGGGACGTGGATTCATGGGACAAGGAGCAAACTGGGCAATCCAAAGAAGAGAAACTTGGGTGTTAGGGCATGAATGTCACGATGACAAAATTCAGCCGATTGGCAACCGCTCAACAAACCTTCCAAAGCGAAAATGTTGATTTTTATAGGAATAAATTCTAAATCCATCTCGTGGCAACTTTCAACTTGCGGAAGAAATTCTCAAACCAACAGATTTAACGACAATATTCATAAACACAAACAAGCACTCCCCCAATTTAAATTCCAAACCAAACCCAACGATCTTTCAGAAGTAGAAAGAGAAACAAACTAACCAAATCATTTACTGAAGAGAAAGCTGCTGAGATTCAAACGCCTCCTCTCACCGGACGACGAAAGGAACTGTTCAGCCCTTCAGAAATCTTGACATAAACCGAGGTGAATTTGTTGTTCTCATTGAATGTGTAACTTCGTTGTAAAACAAATAGTTTAAGTTACAAATCATGGAGATAAACTTTTAAGACAATTTGTAATGCAAAAATGTAAATAAGGCAAAACGTATTTTTGACGTTTAATTCGTTATTTGGATGAACTAAAATAATTACAATGATTAGTGCAGAATATATTAAACTAAATTAATCATAACTGAATCACAAAATGTGATGTTATTATTTTTATTTTTATTTAAACGTAAACTAAAGTTGATGTTTAAATATGAACTTTTATCTCCTTAAAGAGGTTCTGATGCTTATTTTTTTTAACTAATTACCAAGTTTTAAATTTATAAAACTCGTTCACCTATGATCTACAAACACACTAACGGGCAGAGAACCATGTCGTGTGTAGTGTAGGATTGGTAAATCCGAGGTCGTCCCAAGAGCTAAGTGTTTTAGTTTATTAATTTGAATTGTCACGGTTTTAAAAGCTGTTTGATTTGAAATTGCAATAAAATAAATACTGAATTGAAATTGAAATATTAATTCAAGGAAGAAAGACGTACTAGCCTAACTATGATTCAAATAATGAGAAGATGATGTTTCCTAGTGCAATGTCTAATTCCTGTTTATTATTGTGGTTCTAATATCGTCAGATTCGAGTTGTAAATGCAACCTAACCTATACTTCCTATGATCTCAATCCCGTTGTTCACAGAAATCGGGCATCTACATTATAGTCATTAAACCCCTAACTATTCTAAAGACCTGCCTAAATGTCGACAATCACGCTTCTCGACATTAAACCCTGCTAAAAGGATTTTCCGCATTTTATAAGTGACTAATCTAATGTAGGTGGTGGAATGTGCAACCTCTACACTCGAAATAGATGCCAACCTAATTCGAGTATCCCAATAGACTACCTTACAACTGCTTAAGCCTTATCAATAGCTAATACGATCTACACTAACCTTAGCACTACCAGAACGCGGGGATCTAACAACATGTAATTAGAATATCCAAATAAACAGTAGTTAAACTAAGAAACATGCATTATCACAATAACAAATACATAACTAGACTAGAACTAAAAGTGCTTAGCCAGTCATGCTACAAATTGTAGAAGAAATAATAAAAGAAATCATGGATTGATTGAACATTGTAATTCTTACAAACTATCGATGAATGATTAATACAAATACAGTTAAAATCAAATCCTCCCTTAGAATGATGGTGAATGGAATTGAAAAACGTCTTCTAGAGAAACCCTAATCGTTACTTCTGAGTCCTCCCTCAAATGAATAAAGAAATAACAAAAATAAGGTTAGTAGTTATAGCCTTGTATCAACTACGGCGTAGCCTTAAGTGAGGTGCTACGCCGTAGTTTTTCTAATGCACGTATACTTTCATGGTTTGATATAACTACGACGTAGCCTTAAGAGAGGAGCTACGCCGTAGTTGCTTCCAATGTCAAATTCTTCCAAAACCTACGGCGTAGTCCTAACAGGTCAACTACGTTGTAGTTAGCTTAGTCCAGAATTGCTTAATTCGTTTTAAGTATGGGCTACGGTGTAGTTACATCGAACAAACTACGCCGTAGTTCACATATGGAATATCTACTTAGTGCATTTTTCATCACGGATCCTTTCATTTCCGCATCTTTCCATTTCAAAGCTTATATTTTTTTTAAAACGAAATATGAAACAATTTAGTACACAATTTCATAGAAATATAACAATTATGAGCATATTATAAGAAAATTCGATACTAAAAAGTATAAACTATTTGATGCTTCAAAATTCGATACACAAGACCACACGAACCCGGATGTACCTTTAATTACTCGAGTTATCTTTTTATATATATTTCGTTCGGTTCATAAATTACTTTTCATTTGTTTGTTTATGATGAAGATTTTGGAGGTGGATAAATGATATTGGGCACGATAATTTGATAACCAACTGATGCTACAAAGGATTTAAGATATTTGTCATTTGGCATGAATTGTAATTTGATTTTTATTTTATTTTAACTAGTTAAAGGAATACATTTGCAACTCTATACTCATGCATGAGTATTGTTTTGTAACATGTTAATTTATTGAAATATCTTTTGCTCATACTGCTTAATTGAGTGTCACTGTTGGACCTGAATCACTAACAACTAACAAGCCGTTTTAAAAAAATAATAATAAAAAAATAAATAAAAAATAAATTGGCGACAATCCACAACCAAAAATACATTAAAAAAGACTCAGGACCCATACAAAGAACTCAATGACCCACAAAATGACTCAAAGACCTACAGTTTTTAGCACAAATTATAACCAATTAGCTACATAAAAATATAGCCAATATACTCTCATAATAAAGTCATGTGATAACTTAAATGTAGTGTATCTCTTAACTATTTACCCAACCACATATTAAAAAGGGTTAAGTCCATATATTACCAACGTACTTTCTAGATTTTACACATCTAGGTAACCAACTTTAAATATTACCAATCTAGGCATTGGAACCGGCTAATTTGTGCAGATATCAATATGACCTGCTGATTTTCCACCTCATTTAATTACCTTTAAATAACTTCCACGTCATTATTTTATTTTTCCACCTCATATTTTTTTACCCGATAATCACTCTCACTGGTAGACCGGTTTTACCCGTTTATACCCAAATATCAGTTGACCAGATTGAACCCACTTTGTTTTTTTCTTCATGTTCTTTCTTTTTTTAACATCAAATCCACTTTGTTTAAATAATCGATTAAAATTGCAACTTGTTCACTATTAATATGTGACATCATTTAGTTGTCATGGCGCTCATTTAATTCATATCTGTAAACAACTTATCTTCTACACATTTAGATAAGTTATCTGCTCCAACAACAACAACACAATTCAAACCTTCCAATCTTGCTGCCTTGGCTAAGATTTTACCCTCCCCTTTACAGGTCGACGTTGGGTGTATTCAAAATGCAACAATTCGACGAGATATGTGTCGTTTATATACAATGGTATTATTGTTTAGGTTTAGATATCGTTTATAAACAATGGTATTTGTTTGTGTTTTCTTGAATCTGCATATTTGTTTAGAAGTTTGGGTTGAGTTTCAAGAAAGAAGAAAGATGATGAAACCATAGATGTGATTGGTATAAAATAAGGTTAAAATTAAATTGTGGTTTTAACTTTTTCTCAAAAATGAGCTCGTTGGAAAAAAAGATTGTCCGAAAATAGAGATTGTCGGAAAATGAGCTCGTTGGAAAATAGAGATTGTCGAAAAGTTACCGGAGTTATGGTGGTTTCCGTATGTTGATGAAGATGTTGTGGTGAATGCCATTTTTTAACCTGAATCACTAACAACTAACAAGCCGTTTTAAAAAAAAATAATAAAAAAGTAAATAAATAAATAAATTGGCGACAATCCACAACCAAAAATACATTAAAAAAAGACTCAGGACCCACACAAAGAACTCAATGACCCACAAAATGACTCAAAGACCTTCAGTTTTTAACACAAATTGTAGCCAATTAGCTACATAAAAATATAGCTAATATACTCTCATAATCTCATAATAAAGTCATGTGATAACTTAAATGTAGTGTATCTCTTAACTATTTACCCAACCACATATTAAAAAATATATTGATGAGTAAAAAAATTGGGTTCGCAGAACTACAAATGATGTCTTTTAACTATAAAAAGATTCGAATTCAGTTCTCTTGCTCGATCATAAAATGGGCTAAAATCATAAATGAAAGAATAATATAAAGAAACAACATACAACGCCATACAATAAGGCATGTATGACAATATTTCAAAGGGAGATGATTTGTACACTCCTTCTTTTAATTGGGACACTCAAAAATATAGTGACTTGACATTTATACCCTTGTAAGAATGAATATGAGTAAAAGTGATCTAAGGGTATAAATGTCAAGTCATCATATTTTTAAGTGTCTCAATCAAAACAAGGAGTGTGCAAATCACTTCCCTACTTGAAAACATGTCGTACAATAGTAATTATTTTTTAAGAAATTAATTAACTTGTCAAAAACTCCAAGTTCTCTTTAGTTTGGTTTTAATAAAGACATGCCCTTATACTCTTGCTTGTTACCTCTATTTTCTCTGTTTTTCCTAATACTTAATACTAAGATGCGGGAAACAAGATGAACCATGCCACACAAGAAGTATGTAATCGATATTAAAATGTAAGCTCTAAACTGTAACATTTCTCATTTTCGTGTCATTGTACGACTCTATTAATGATCACTATTTATTTTAGTCCGATACGCGTTTACTTTTAATATTTACTTTTAAGCTAAATCGTGTAGACTAAAAATAATCAATGAATGTAAACGGTCATCAAATAAATTAAGGTTTACATCAACCAAGTAAGAAATAATTATTAAGAAGATAATTATGTACTTTGCGTATTTTACTTTTATTGGCCACGTAAAAGGGTTACGTGTCGCAATAAAATACATTTGGACGCACCTCGGAAATACCAAGACTTACCTAGACTCAAACCAATACCCACTTTTAAAACCTTAACACAAAATTTAATCAATCCTTGTGTTAAATACCCACTATGGCCGGCTACACACTAAAATCAACTAGGAAATCTTCCTAAATATTATATAAGTACATGTACAACTATGGTTTAATTAAAACTAGTACTAAAATGTTCCTAGTAGCTTAATACACATTGGATAATACCCAAATTTCCTTTCTTTCTCCCTTGGGTGCCGATTTCATGCATGTATGCATACAAATCTATAAGATTTTGCTAGCTAACTAAATCTTGTACATCAACTAACTAATTAAAGCTTGTACTTGAGTGGTTTAGCATAAAACCATGAGTGATTAACTAAAAGCCTCTAAACCGCCCCTCCTAGCTCGTTTTTGGTTAGTTTAGGACTAAGGGAAATTAACTAGCTTATGTGTATATATATACACACTTACATTGTCACATAACACCTTTCTAAAACTCACAAACTCTCTCTAAGACCAAGAACACTTTGTTTCTCCCCTCTTGGTTTCGGTACGCATTAAGCCAAGCCAAGCATCACTAAAACACGACACCTCATTTCACTAGACAAGGATACTAAGGCGTTGGGTTAAGCTAGGAAGGAAAATACGATCATACTTACACGATTTGGGGTTTATACGATTCGGGTTTGCTTCACAATCCACAAACAAGACTCTAGGACTATTGTAAGTCTCGAACTAAACTCTACATGTCCATATTCAACTCGTTTTATTCATATTTTGATATATGGGTCACGTGATATTTGTATGGGGCAAATAACATGAGCATGGACATGCATGGTTCGACCCATGCATGTTTCACGCACCTAATGTATGTATATGAACTTGTGTGGTGCAAAGACCTATTTAAAACGCATAACACGAAGATTTATAACAAGCAAAACATTAAATCTTCCGTTAGAAAAAGAACTTGGACCCCAACGCAACTAATGACCTTTATACGTAAATTTATACGACCTGACATGTAAACTTTTAACATGAGCGATGGACTATGGCTTAGGAACGCATATGGGTCGTTGGGAACCCCTTGTATGAAGAACTCAACGTGGGTATACGTTAAAAACGCGACTTTTTCTTCACTAGGACTTATCGAACCCTATGTAGGTTTGCTAAGAGACTAGTGGGCCAAGTGTTCACTCGTGTAAACCAAGACGAGTCCACATACGGGCCCAACGAGCCCAACTATGGAGCCACGGCTTAAAAATAAGCTCATGCGAGCTTATTGAGTGACCTAGGAATCTAGTGAACTCCCATCCCGATATACATGCTCAAGCAAACCCCTCTTGGGCCTTTAGTCACGTCTAAAGCCAAACGGGCCTAATGGCCCATGTTCGAACCCAACCCTTGATGGGCCTACTAGCCCACTAACGAACCCAACAAAAGCCATAAGCTCTCATTAAGCTTAAACAGCTTATTGGTAAACCCATGTAAGCTAAATGAGATTAATAGACCTAGGTGGAGCCAATTGACCCTAATGGGCCAAGTCGAACCATTTAAAAACCAAACGGACCCCTAACGGGCTTATTAGCCCATTAACGAACCTTCACTCGAACAATAAGCTCACAATAAGCTTAGGACAGCTTATTGGAGGATCTATATGAGCTTAATGGACTTAGTGGACCTAAATATAACTAACGGGCCTTAATGGACCTAACCGAAGGCTTTAAAAGCCATTCGGGCCTTAAATGGGCTCAACAGCCCATGTTCGAGAGCTTATTGCTTATTGGGATAAGCTGAACCTAAAACAAATCCGAAAGTGCTTAATAAATCTAATAGATAGGCTAAAATGATGCGGGGACCTTTTAAATATATATCGGGTTGAGTTATTGGGCTCACAAGCCCAATAAGCTCCAATAAGCTCCTCAAGCTTATTTTAAGCTTAACAGCCCCACATGAGCTTGTTAAAGGCTTTTGGACTTATTAAAATCATTTTGGACTGCTAAAAAGCTAAACGGACCTTAACGGGCCCAATAAGGCCCGTTAAGCCAAAAATAAGCTCGAATAGCTTATTTATAAGCCGAAACAGCTTTTACAACTTATTTGGACTTAACAAAATGAAATGCCACTCGTTGGGATTTATTTGGAGTTAAATGCAATTTTTTTACAAGTCGAGGGACTAAAAATGTAAATTTCGAAACTTAAGGGATTAAATTGTCATTTTTCGAATTGCAATAACTCCAGGGACTGTTTTTGAAACATTCTGAAACTTAGGGATTGAAGTGTAACTATAAAGACCTAAACTACATTTTGGTAAACTTAAGGGTATGTTAGTGAACAAAAATTAATGAAACACTTAACGAATTGGTCGAATATTAAGATGTTCGGACATTAAACGGGTTTAATTAACGACGAAATAAATAAGTATATTTATTAACAATGATTTCACATTTCTCGAGAACCATCAAAATTATAAATACAATAATCTTGTGCATCACCACACAAGTGATAACAGTATATATAAACTTGAAATGAAATTTAGTTTATACAATGAGTCGTTAGTTTAAATGTGTAGACTAAGACTTAACCGTATTTACTTAGGTACTTGACGGCGTGATTCATTGCTTACTTGGATATTTATTATCATTCAGAGAACTACCTGCTAAGGTGAATTCATAGCCCTATGTTTTAATGTTATTTAAATAATTTACATCTTTGGGGTGAGAACATGCTTTGTTTTACAAATTGGACGCAAGTGTACATTTTATACAACGATCACGTGTTTGCCTAAGTAGCGACAACCCATTGAGCCCATTATCATGAACTGTTAGTTGCATAGTTGTAGTTGGGAACTGCATTGTGTTAGCGCGAATGTTATTGATAGATCTATTCGGGGTTGACAATCCCCGTTCGGGTGACTAGCTATCACTGGGAACGAACGTTATAGCATGTCGAATTTGGGATGTTCCGGGTTAGAACATCATTCATGGGCAATTACTGGTAATTTATTTGCATTCATACATGTCAAGCTTCAGTGTCATGAGCTTAGGAAAACGTAATCACTTTTTATGATGTTTGCATGTGTTGCTAAATCATACACTTGGAAATCTTGCGGTCCTACCATTGATTTACATAAACCTATGAATTCACCAACTTTATGTTGATGTTTTAAGCATGTTTTTCAGGTCAATAAGGCACGAGGTGCGATGATACATTGGAAGTCAATAATTGAAGAGTCAACACTTAAGATTTGGGGTCTTATTACATTTTGGGGACAATTGTTATAAACCGGAATCTTTATTTATATTGTTGAACATTTTGAAGCCATGGGCTTATGTAACAAACAAGTATTTTGTTAATCCAATGTATCTTTTTCAAACGACACGTTTAGTGGTCGTTCTCATATCTTGTGCTATTGATCCATAAATGTAACGCCCTCGGATATTCAACATTCCGCTGCGTGCTCAGATTTGAGGGTGTTACAATACCCATACATTTGGGATTTACTTGTCCTCAAGTAAATGGGTTTTTCTACCTAAACAATAACAATATGAGGGGTCGTTTTACGTACTCTTTAAACATATTCTACAACACAACCTTCTAGACCTCGTAATTAAAAGCACGGAAAGTAAGGAATGAAGTTTCTTTTGCTTAATATTTGCTTTTTAATTTTAATGAATGATCATTGTTGGTTGTATGTCATATTTTTCTTCCTTGCTACATGTTAGAAATATTTGTATTGTTCTAACCCATTTTGTAGCCAAGAAACCATAGCTCGATTCCTTGGTGCCCTCGAACGAGGGGGAGCACACATCAAGGGGGAGTATTTATTCCGTCAATTTTTCTAGCAATCCTCGACGATGCCTTTTTGATTCTACAAAAAGGGGGAGAAATGACATGAAACTCACTAAATACTTGTTTAAAAATAATTTTACATTTAATGAGTTTAAATTTTGTAATCATCAAAAAGGGGGAGATTGTTGATAAAATATAATGCCTAAAAACATTAATAATATTTTTTCACATCTTTACGTTTTGATAATCACAAAATATAAAAACGTTCAACGTAAAATTAAACGTAAACAAGTATTTAGTAGTAAATTCTCATTTCATCAATTACATCACTTAAAGGTATGTATAAATAAATGCTTAATGTATTTTATGATCAAAGGAAATTTTTATTCAACCTCAAACTTTTATAAAATGTTGTAAACATTTTTATAAACATCACAAAACATTTTCTACATTTAAAAGAAATGTTTTATTCAAAATAAACATTTTGAATTTCAAATTTTCGAACCTAAAACGGCTAGAAAAAGTCCAGTAAACACCTCCCCTGAATAGGACAAAAAGAGGAGCGTCTGAAAATGGGCGGCCCCCTTAAATACATGGGCGGCCCCCTTAATTATAAGGGGGCCGGCACCCTATTTAAGGGGACCGGCCATAGACTCTGCTCCTCCAGATTGTCCTATAAATACTGGACTATTCCCCAACATTTTTTTCACCTTTTGCACTCATTCTTTCTGCTTAAAACAGCCCACATATCCTCTTTAAAATCCTTTGATCATATAATCATAAAGCTTTGTTTCCAAGTGATCCAAGCTCAATTCCTCAAGTGCAAGAGAAGAATACTTCCATCATTAATTAAAGAAGTATTACAACCCAAGTATGCATTGCAATCTTATTGCATCCACACCATATCTTGTAAATCATTTGTAAATTTTGTAAAGTTGTGTAGTTATTAGGTTTTGGGGATTGTTGTAAGTATAGTTGGATCTTGGTGATCCTTTCTAGTAGTGTTAGTTAGTTGTGACATAAGTAGTGTGGTGAGGACAAGTAGTGAAGGTGTAAAGTTGTGAATTTGTGAAGAAGTTGTGTAGTTATGTTCAAGGTGTGAAGCTAAGTTATGTAGTAAAGTCGTAAAGTAGTCGTGAAGTTGTGAAGTCGTGAACAAATTGTAAAGTTGTGTTGTGATAGATTGGTTCTAGCTAAGATTATAACTCGACATCTAGCTTAGTGTCGGAAATAGATATAAGCAACGTTGTGTACGGTTTTCTCCGTCATAAAGGAGCTTGTTGACATAGTGAAGAAAACTCTCGAGTTGGGTGTTCGGGGAGTGGAGTAGGCCGAAGAGGAGCTTCGTAACCGAACCACTATAAATCCTTGGGTTGTGGTTTGATCTTTCCAACTCTTATCTTTTATTTGCTTCTACTTATTTATATTGTTCATATTGTGCAACTATTGAATTCACAAAAAGTCGAATCTAAGTTTTTATAAACAAACATAAACATTAAATTAAAAAGCGGTAAACTATTCAACCCCCCTTCTAGTTTTCCACATGATTGTTTTAGCGTTATGTATCATGTTTGTTGTTTAAATGCCGTTAAACTAGAACAAATGTTGTTTTTGAATATCGTCAACGAAAAAACATTGTCTAGTCAACTTGTCATGATAGTGTTTTAGTACTCGGCTTAATCCAATAAAACAAGCCCAAAATTGCTCTGCCCATCAATAACTAGCCCAACAATCTTAAGTCCATGTTATACCCGGCCTACTATGATTTCCCAGCCCATTCAAAATAAAAAAAATTGGCCCATTTCATTTTGTAAGGAACTCGGCCTGCCATGATTTCCCAGCCCAACACCATAAACTCTCATGTCATATGATTCGGTTTGTCAACACCCAATCAGCCCAAGCTTATTTCAAAAACCATTGGTCTAAAATTATGCTTAGGCCCGGCTGTCAAAACTACTTGGCCAAATATTAAAGAAAAAATCGGCCTAAATATTTGTGTTACAGCCCGGTATAACAACAAAACTTTATAACCGGCTAAAAACCCCATGTCGAATCCCAAATAATTAGGGTATAAAGTACCATAACCCTAAGCTTAACCCTAAACACACATAAACATTTGCAGTCACTACATTCAATGCATCCAACCTTATCACTCCAAACGCAGTGATCAAACTCTTTTCCCCTAAAAATAAAACAGATCATTTAACCCTTTAACAAAGATAAGCAGTCACAAATCTACAACTCTTCTCAATTATCCATTAATCCATTCGCAGGCAACTCAAATACACGAGTAACACACACCTTTTTAATCATTCAATACGAGCCATACAAAGACGCGGCTTCAAGATCATATCAATGGTCTCGGGTAGGTTTGTTATTCGGTTTTTGTTTTGAGTCTTGTAAGATCGAAACCAAGATTGAATTGTAACATATTTGTTATAATTCATTCTTCATTTTTGTATATCAAAAGAAAAGGCTTTGCCTTTTTATAGATCAATGATGAGGATTTTGTATTCGTCTTTGGTCATGAAAAAATCATATATTGTATCTAAAGGACAAATCAAAAGAAATTAAGATCTTGGTTCTTTTTTGTTAATTCTGTTTCGAGTAGAGTTGAATGGAGAGGAGATGGTGTGGTGATTGATATATGTAACGAAGGGAATATAGGTTAGATTGTTGTTGATTTGTTGGATTTGATATAGAGTTGTTGTAAATGTGGCTGATGTTGTGGATTGATTTAGTTTTAGTTGTTTATGTTTCGAGTCAGTAATCTTTCGTCTTCATTTGTGTTATTGTTTCTTGACTCGGTGACTCGGTAAACGCCGGTTCGGTCAGACTCAGTCATTCAGCTGAGTTGAACCGGTTAACTCGGTAAATACCAAGTTGAGTCAGTTTGGGTTGTGGTTCACTAAACCGCTGCCAGGTATGATACCTCCAAACTGCCACTGTCACATAAATAACCAAACCGCTGCCTACTTTTAAATTGGGTAGAGTTTCGGTTAGGGGGACCATGATAAATAAGTAAACCGCTGTCCCTGTAAATCAAACCGCCATGGCAAACCGCCACGGCCAAACCGCTATGGTCAAACCGCTGGCAACTGTTACTGTCGTACTTTTTTCCTTAAAAACTGGATCTGGTTTTTTCTTTTTGCTAAACCGCCACCAAGAAAAAATATTCAAACCCAGTTTTTATTTCTTCTATAAAAGTTGTCTTTGAATCACAAAGGGAAAAAGGTAAAAAAGTATGTAACCAATTGAATTGACAGTAGCATAAACAACAACATATATCAATTTCATGGTTGTTTCTTAGAAGGAGAAGAACACATAAACCACGAAACCGATTCTGTTAAAAGAAACAGAAACAACCAACCGTATGTAAACCATCCTGGTAACGAACACAACAAATGACGTGTAAAAAACCAGAAATAAAATGGATCCGGAGGTATGGTAAAACAGAAAAGAAATTCAGCCATATTATTAGGGAATAAAGATAAAAGATGGGAAGATGTGTGTGCTAGAGAGAAAATACACAACATACTTTCAACTTTACAAATGTGGCTTGCACCCTCCTAAAGTATGAGGGCGGTATTTATAGTCCTGACATTGAATAGATTAAACTAACACGACTACGACTTAAGTGATTATGTATTTGGGATTAGTAAACATATTTTAGGGGCTAACCAATATTTCATATATATATATATATATATATATATATATTATATATTTTTATATATCAATATAGTATATATATATATATATAATATATACCTTACGTTGAAAATGTTTATTCTTTTATTTTCTTTGGGTTTTTACTCAATTTTTTACGGATTTCCCCAGACCGTTTGGACGGCGTTTACTTCGAGTTGAGGTAGCACTTAGCCCAAGTTAATCAAGTTGTTTTACGTAGTTACCACACAACCATGATACGAAATTGTTTTGTAATGAGAATATGGATTTCGTAATGAGAATATAGATTTTGTAATGAGAATATGGATTTTGAAATGAGAAAATGGGTTTTGTTAAGAGAATACCGATTTCGTAATGAGAACAAGGATTTTGTGTGAGTAAAGACGAACGCTTCTACAATAAGGTAATTTTGTACAATATAATAATAAGGTTAAATAAATGATTATGTCGTGGTCGGGTACCGTTGTGCGTTGTAGAGATATTTGGTTCGTTGTGTAGAGATTTTGTGCGTTGTGTAGAGATTTATCTGTGCGGTTATCATCATCTGTCGAGGTGAGTTCTCGTAGCCCCACTTTTTAAATCTTTTCCATTGGGGGAAAATGATACTCAAATGTGTTTTGAAATGCTTTCTGAACTGTGCGAAATGTGGTTTTGTTTTTTGGGACAATTTATGTGCTTATGACTGCTATGTGAATGATATGTGTTGGTACAACATGTTGTGTGGAACTTTCTGTGTGGATCTTCGCCCTATATATAGCTCCAGCTGGTAGGCTTTAGGTGCGGTATGTCATTAGGGGTTGCGACCCTAAGAGCGGTGGTACACGCTGATGATAAGACTAGCGGGGATGCTAGGTCTTGGTACATGATTAGCAGGGATGCTAAGTCATGGGTTTGTGATTGTTTTGTATATATTCAATGTCATATAGCACAATTGTCCAATTGTTTAAGATATTGGCACGGTGACTGGGTTTCTTCAAACCTACGAGCTCACCAACATTATTGTTGGCGTTTTCGAGTATCATTTTCAGGTGTGTGACTTAACCAAAGTAATTTGGAAGTAATGGGAACTAAGGACGTACACGTGTGGGATGCCAACTTGAGACTTGTACATTTTAAATAAAAAAATGTAACTTTCAAACCGATGTAATTTGAATCTTTTTTAAATGGATGGTACGATCTTGTACCTTGTGCAATGAGAGTCATTATGTTGCATTTACGTGTTTTCGCCGCTGACGGGGTGTGACAAGAATGCTCAGGAATTTTTATGACTTTGTTTGAATCTCGATAAATATGAAAACGTTGTCGAAATTTACCCGAAAATCGCCATTTTTGGTTTGTTTTCAATCCTTTGTACCTGCAAGACATAATAACACAAACCAAACATATTTAAAATATAATTACTCATATTTATTGGTTATTAGTCCATTTAGAGTGTTTTCCGAGGTAAAAATGATGTGTGTTTAAGCACACATCATCTATCAACTGCTCAGGCCAATTGCAGACTCCATTAGTAGTAATTTCTTTCACAACTATATCAGGGTTTATTCTAGCATTGTAAATATCTTTGTGTGTTAAAAATGATTGCAAGATACTGACACTACACCAATTATCATAGATCACATAAGCTTTTTCCCCATTTTCAATCTTCATTATAAAGAAATCCTTGACTTCATCTTCGAGTCTTAAAATGTTTTTCCAACCTCAACTATCATAAACCTCTTCATTAACAGCCCATATACTTCTTCCCTTTAGTCTAACTATATGAATCCATTTTACCAAGAGATAATTCTTTTCAGTAGCAACATGCCATAGATGTTTGGCTATCATGGCTTTATTCCAAACATCCAAATCTTTTAACCTAGACCTCCTTGACTTTTAGGCCTGTAAATATCTTTCCATGCCACTTTTGCTTTTCCTTTGGACAACTCACCTTGATTCCATAAAAAACCTTTCAATAATCTATTTATATCATTGATGACTATCTTAAGGAGTAAGAAAACAGAAGACCAGTAAACATGAATAGATTCAAGGACAGATGCAATGAGTTGCAATCTTCCTGCATATAAGAGACACTTATTCTTCCAATTAAGAACTCTGCTTCTGATTTTATCTATGAGACTTGATAACGCTCAAATTATACATGTTTCTATACGCGTTATCAATGCTTTTATATATCTAATTCGGTTAAATATAAGAACTTTTGGTATAGAATATAGTATATTTGTCATTGTAGGTTCTTGGAACGTGTCATGAAAGAAAACAGAAGAATACACAAAGATATGGAGCTTAAAAGTTCACTTGAAGACATCCGGAGCTCAAATGGAACAAAACCAAATATTTATACACAACGGAAAACAAGTTAGAAGAAAATAAAAGACTAAAGCTGAAAAAAGACCATAAGTACGCCGCACTTCGCCCAAGTGCGCCGCACTTCCTTCAAAAGTCAAAGAATTAAAGTCTCAGTCAAGAAGTGCATTAACTCCTCAAGTACGCCGCACATTTTACTATGTGCGCCGCACTTCCCTTCAAAGAATTAAATGATACCCGCATTAACTCACCAAGTGCGCCGCACAAATTATTTTGTGCGCCGCACTTCGATCCCAAACTCAGTCTATAAATAGGGACGAAAATCTCACATAAAATTCATCTCATACCAACACAAACTTCATACATCTTACACACATAATCTCTAAAACCTTTGGAGAGGAGGAAGGAGTGGTGAGGATCCTTGGATCCAATGATCCAAACACCCCTCTAAACCGCCATACTACCACCACTCTCCATCATAAACCACCACTAAAACACATATTTCCAGAAGTTCTACACCATATCTAGATCATATACCATCTATTTCCATAACCTTAACACTTATCACTTTGATTCTTGGAGGATTCACACCAAATTCTTTTAAGATTATCACCATAAACCTTGTTACCAAACACTCTATTTGGTGATATGTTGCGGATTTCCAAAAGTTACATGGTATTTTCTGGGTTATCTCAGTAGCATTTGGTTGTTAGTTGATCATGAAATTGTTAGTTGTGGGTTGGTGGATGTTGTAATCGAAATATTGGTATTGTTACTTTGTTCTTATATGTGAAACATTATATGATATTTGGATGATTTTGCTATGATTTATTAATATACATGTTTATGAATTCGATGTTATCTTACTTGGATCATTGTTTATCTCTTGATATATCTTGCAATTGAAATAGGCCGAAAGGATTAATTGTCTTGATGTATTTTGAATCATGTTGGCTACATGAATCAATATCATGCTTGTGAGAATGGTGTGGTAAATTGATAAACAGCCTAAGTAGAATGATGTTTAAGACCCTTCCTTATGTTGAGCGACCGGGATGTGAGGAATTCATATATATGCATATTTGATATAAACCATTCTTAATGCACTAGTGATGATGTAGTATATAGGCCGAAAGAATTCTATGTTATCATTAGTAGATATGCTTGTTATTATGATTACCCATCATATATGACTTGTATGCTTTGTTTATATAAAGTTTTGCTCTATCTCTATCTATTATGTTATGTGAATCATGCCTTGTCCTTTGCTTGCTTTATACACACGTTTTGGCTTTATGATCTGTGACAATCATTTAGCTTTGTTACTTGATAAACAATCTGTGAATTGCTACGAATCCCGTGGAACGACCTGGACTTACCTAATACTATATTACACTCGAATAGGGTATACTTGCCCGAATGTTGTGTTTTTAGTCAAAATCGATATTTCTAGTTATTATAAATTTAAAACTTGTAAAAACACACATCAAGACTTTTTTAGTTGTTTACTCTAATTATTTTAGAGGTAAGAGAAACTCCAAGGTATCTTACAGGAAGTTTTTCAACTTTGAAAGGAACACACTTTAGAATTTATTGTTTATCCTCCTCTGTAGGGCTGTAAACGAACCGGACGAACACGAACGGAGCCTTGTTCATATTTGTTCATTTAATTTTAACCGGACAAATAAACGAACACGAACGCTTAAACGGACGAATTTTCTTGTTCATGTTCGTTTATTAAGAAAATGAGTTGTTCATGTTCGTTTATGTTCATTTATTAAGGAACTAAACGAACATAAACGATCGAACATAAATGAACGTAGAAAAAAGCATAAAATATTATCAAATGATGCATAATGTTATGTTTATAAGTGTTGTTTTATTTAAACTACCAGATTTAAAAATATACAATTAAAAGATATGATATACGAACATAAACATATAAATGAACATAAACGAACATTAATAAACGCCTAATCGGACGTTCACGAACATAAACGAACGAACGTGACTTGTGTTCATGTTCGTTCATTTAACTAAACGAACGTAAAATAGTGTTCATGTTCGTCCATTTAATAAATAAACGAACATGAACGAACTTTTTACCGAACGGTTCATGAAATGTTCACTGAACGTTCAGTTCATTTACAGCCCTACTCGTCTGACATGCTTCAAAAAATAATTGTGCTTTCATTGTAGTTTGGAAGGAGCCCAGATATAGATCCAAATTCTTCAATCGCCTCTTTAAGGACACTAACAGAACCCTTATCACCATTCCAGAACATGAGAAGGTCATGAGCAAAGCAAACACGAGTAAGCTTCATCTTTTTACATCCAAAATGGTACTTAAATTCTTTTCTCTTCTCAACTTTATCTTGAACAATAATAGACAACATTTCCATTACTAATGTGAAAAGGTAAGAGGACATAGGGTCACCCTGCCTTAATCTTCTACCACTTTTGAAGTAACCAAAACTCTCCCTATTAACACTTATAGAAAAGGATGTAGTTGTAACACAACTAACAATCTATTGGACCATTTTCTCATGAAAATCAAACCCCTTAAGAATAGCTTCCAAACACTTTAATTAACCGTGTCATAAGGTTTTTGGATATCAATTTCCATAGCTACTCTATTACGACCATCTTTTCTATCATATCCCTTTAGAAGTTCTTGAGAAAGAAGGAGATATTGTCTTGGATATGTCTGTTAGGCACAAAAGCACTATATTGCGATCATACTCCCAATGTCTACCCAACAATAAGTGACAAACATCCATGGGTACTACATCACACCAAACACTATCTTTATAGGTTGCTCCCAAAGAAAAAGCAACAAGGACACGCTTGGAAACAATTACATCATCGCCTTTCTTAAGCCACTCTAACTTGTAAGGTTTAGAACGATTCTCCGTTTGGTCAAAGGACCGGTGCATGCAAAATGGGCAACCACAAGAATAACCACTGTAATTATTTAAGTTTTAGGACAAAAAGTGCGATCATGTGCAAACCACAGGGATGATTTATGTAATAAACTCTTTACTTTAAAATAAAGTAGATAGCTTGGGCCCAGCCAACACTTGATCACCCAACCCGTATACAACATGACTGGATTCTACTGCAACCGCTTTAGAGTTTAAAGTATCTTATGTCTTTGGGTTGCTAATGATTATTATTATTAAAGCATACTAATAATAGTCGAAAACCTTGGTTGCGACATGGCAAATACCACTAATATAAATCACAGGTCGATCGTAATAAGGGATGAAAGAGATGAGCGATATTCTTTTATTCGAGGTTTCTCAATCTTACATAAATCTTATGAAGATAGTGATGATGATGATGATGATTATACTTATGATGATTATGATATTGAAGATGAAGATGAACAAATAAAGGAAGAGATGACACCCCCTAAGGTTGTTACATCTGAAGACAATGGTTTGAAAGGAGTGGTTGTTGTTTTCAAACATGATTGGTCTACTCTTGGGCTAAGGAAAACTCCTCCTTCTGCATTTGATCATCACTGCACAATCTGTGATCAACCTTTCTCCACCGATGGAAACCATAGAGTTTGGTACTTTTTTTAATTACTATATCCTTCATATGTTTTTAATTATAATTACTAGTGATTGTCAGGATTTTTAATAATTGTAAGGTCTACCGGTAATCATTGGGTTTGAGTCAAAAACCACATTGACATAATTTCCACAAGTAGTTAAATCAATCAGCTATGCGCCCGGTTTCTTATTTTTATTTTTCGGTGGCATATATTGTTAGAATGCGGCAAATGCAATAGCATCTTCTCTAAGAATCATATGGCTTATTCTGATGCTTTCTCTATCTCATTGAATTAGCCCAATCTAGTATGTCTCTCATTTGTGTTGTGTAATGATGCAGTTGTCTTCCTTGTGGCCACATGTATGGAATGTCATGTATAAACAGTTTGCTTCAACTATCTCAAAGCTCTGGGAAGGTGAGTTTCTCCACTATCAACTGGAGCATCATTTAATTCTACCAAAGATACAAATACTTGTTTCTCATATATATATATATATATATATATATATATATATATATATATATATATGTTTCATTCGTTTTACATTTATCTTAACTATTTTTTGTCAGTGCCCTACATGTAACACCTTATGCACATTGAAGGATGTTAGACTTCTTTATCCAGCTCGGACTAATCCAACCTTACTCAAGGTAATCGGTCTCCTTCTTAAAGCCATCCTTCATCTCGCTATCTGCACGCACAACTTTCTTTTTATATAAACTAGGTAATAGCCTGTGTAACACACACGCTATTTTAAGGTATTTTATGCAAGTTCACGAAAATAAAATCTTACACGATTAATTTTTACACTTAGCTAATCACAATTTTGTTTAAGATTGATGATCACACCACGAGTTGATATACCAATAATATTGTGTTCTTTTTTTCTTCATTAACATAAACTATAAGATGCATGCCTATTAGAAGACAAAAAGTATGTATAAAGCCAAGTAAAGTTTCCATGTTTCATCATATATTGGCTAAAAAATATAAATAATGCTTTGTTGGATACTATTTTTGGATAGATTGTGATGTGGTTACATTAATACCAAATCAAATAAAATGAATTGTAGTTAAAAAACAAATACACCATAATGCCTAACATATGTCATCACCTTATGTAGCTCTATCATCTAGTACTAAAGTCTACTCCCATAGCAGCTGGAAGGCTGGGCTTAGAAAGTGAACAATATGCCTCAAATAATTTTAGCAATGACATTATATAGGAAAAAGTTGATATACACAAATTTTTCAAAATGCTTCTACACTTGTAAATACTTTTTATTACCATCAGTACAACGTCATTATTGGGGTTTTCACCGACTATCTTGTGATCTCTCCACTCCCATTTTTTTCATAACTGTTATGTAACCTGCACTGAAAAGCATGTAAGTTACTTTCTTCTAACCAACTCTCACAGCTAAATAAACTTCACTAAAACCACCTAATCTAATACAAAGAAGATCAACTTGGCCTTGGCTCAGTTGGTACCATTCTCTTAGCGCAAACGCTCAGTTGACCGGTCAAAGGAGGTCTATCTGGATATTGGCTTGGGTTCGATCCCAACTCATGACTAATTAGGCCCTGGGACATGTGTCGATTGCCTGGGGTCGGGTCCTTGGGGAAGGGTTTGGTTGGCATTAAAAGATGCATGGGATCAGGGTGTTCCCAACGTTATACACCTTTTCGATCTAGTACAAGGAAGAAGTGACATCTAAACAGTAAACACAACCTGTGTAGCTATAAACATGACCATACGAGCTATATGCATCACCAGTTCACCACTACCTTCTCCCTTAAGAAATGTAAATATTTGATGAATTTTACATTTTTGCCACCTTCATATTGTTCTTTGAAAATGAGTTAGTTAAGTAAATACTTTTTACCAAAACATAATATTGTAGTAGGATACTGCAAACTAAGTTTAATTGAAACATACAAAAATCAACACAACCAAAAATCAGATAATCCACACATTAACACCAACAATCGTTTGATCGTACTTTCTTCAACTTGGAGCATGGAAATTCTAAACATCTCTGCCAAAATAAATTCTAAATATCTATTGCCAAAGTGATTTTCATGTACTTAAAGAAGCATTAATAGTCAGTACCAAATGGTGTACGGAGTTTCCATGATCGTGTATTTGTTAAAGACAAGACATATTAATAATTCACATAAGATATGACATAAAAAGCATGAAACTTTTGGTATGTTAGAAGGTATATTTTGGAATCTGAAAATAAGAGAAGAACTTTGACAGAAGGATGAATTGGTAGGACAAGTCTACATCTGTTCTAATTACGGGTACACAATTTCTTTTTATGTTTATTGAACTTTAATGCAAGTACGTATGAATTGCATGAAGTTTATGTTAATATATGATTAATTAAACACATAAGGTGTAAAAACAGAAATGGTTATTGTGAGTGTAATTTTGTGGTCACGTGTTTAACCAGATAGAAGTTTTTAAACTTCTTGTTATTTAACCAATACAATAAATTTGTTTCTAGATTTCATTGAATGGTACAACAATATTAGTAAATTATTAAAACTTGATAATTTTAATATTTGAAGAATATGTGACATCAAATCTAGGAAACGTTCAAGTATTGGGATATGGTAATGAACATTTGAATGTATGCTATATTTTTATGCGGTTTTGATAAAAGTTTGTTTTAAACTTAATTGCTGTACGATGTTCATCTATTTCGATATAAGTACTTAATATGGATATGTGTAACCAATTTTGGTGTGCATGATACGCTAGCCAACATAATGAAACATAAGTATGAAAACTATCTGTCTGATCTGCCGTGTTAGTTTATATGTGATTTTATGTGGCATGCATGATATGTTGATTGTGGATTGTATGTCTGATAGTTTGATTTTTCCAATTCTGTATGTAATAGCATGAAATTTTTATCTTTTGCTATAAATAGTATGAAAAATGATAATCGAAGGCATGCATGCACATTAGTTTTGGTGTGCGTATATATTCTGTGGTTTGGGTACGATACTGAAAACTAGTATGTGAATTGAAAAGATCAAATTTGGCGGGTAATCGTAATTCGTAAACATGCTATTTTATTTGGCGGTAAGTTGGTAACCGGAAATTTTTCGGTTGTGTGTTCCGTCACAGAATAACCAAAATATTTTCGTTCATGTGTTTTGTCACAGAATAAACCTTGTATTAATTATAAATTTTTAATGACATGATGTTCTGAATTTGCATTTGTATGATAAGTAAAAGTTAGACTGCCTAACATGATACTGTGCTAGACAATGGTATACAAATGCTTGAAATGTTTTCATACGATAGATTCGTGACATAATTCATGAAAACTGGTTGATCGTTGACTTATAGAACACGCATGTATATATTTCTGGGTTTTATGGCATGATGTGTAAGATTACATCTTCGGTATCTAATATTGAAACCTGATCATATGACAAATTGAATCTATTTGATGGATTCATCATTCATGGGGTGGCTTCAAAACCATGTAATTTCTTTTTTTGACAGCTACATGTTGTTTGAACTTTATTGAATCCAAAAGCTACAATTTGAAGACCTATGTTTCGTGATTAATGAACACTCGGGAGTTTTGTTTAATTTAAAACAGTTCGAATTAAAAGATTAATATTAATAAATAGTGCCCTTGGTTAGTTATGTGAATTAACTTGAGTCTGGCTTTTGCTTACTAGTTGTTTAATTGACTACTAATGGGTACGGTATTTACTATATGTTTTGGCTTAACAAGCCCGTTGGCTATGTACTCTAACTTGACATGAAAATCAAGTAAACATTCTAGTGGTCCCGGAATAACTCACGGGGATAGGATGTTGTATAGAGTATCTAAATACTTGAATAGAAATCATGGATTATGGTTTGGAATGCAACAAGATCTTTCAACATTCATGCATGTTGGATAAATGATCAAGACGACTAAAAATCTACAAGCGATGGATTTTACGCTTGGTGGAGGTAGTTTTGGGATCAAGGGAACAAAGTTGCGCAACGTATCCAATAATGGCGTCAAGATAGTTTGTCTGGCTTCTTAATTTAAAGAAGTGTGTTGTTGAAAGACTTGTTAATGAACATGCGTTTATGTTCATAAGACAATGCTACCATGTTCGGTACTTATTATAGTGAAATTATGAATAGCTTACCCCTTGGCAAATAGGTTCTCTAGAGACTTTTACCCAGGACTAAATGGATTTCAAGTTATGTTATAATATAAGTTCGGAGGTGCGGAGTGCACACTTGTATAAACAATTAACTTGATTTCGTATACATTGAATAGTTGAAGTTATAGTGACAAATTATATGTCGCCATAGAGTCGCAACAATTATATAGATGTGACTATTCAAATAGTGACTGGAGAAGTGTCGCTAATGAGTTGTCGCTGGAATCTATTTGATATGTTGTGACTTGTGACTATTCATGAAGGGGTATGACTTTTCATCGAAAGTCACCATGTTTATTATATATAAACATCATTTTAGTCATTCACATACATATGAACAACAACAACAACAACAACAAATTCTTTATGTTTTGCTTTCTTTCTTTTGTCTAAAATTTGAGTGTTCATTCTTGTCTTATCCCTATATAAATTTCTTGTAACCCAAGGCAATAAGGTAGAAATATTGTATCAGGAAAGTGGATTTTTTTACACGATTTAAGAATTTATCCGACGATCTTTGATTATCAAGACCCTAAAACCAATAAGTTTGACTGAAAAGCAGATGGGCTATCATAAGGTGCCAATTAAAACCAAAATTATTAGAATCTGGTATTGGAACCCAGCAAGTTCGCCTGTAAATTGAATTCTAAAGTTCTCTTGTAACTTTAACTTTACTTTTTATAAGAAATAAATACAAGTTTTGTGTAATGTTAGTTCAAATAATTATGCAGGCATCCACTAAACACTTTCCATTCACCAAAGAGGGCTTAAGGGACTTCAAACATTGTGCATTGAAAAGGCGCGCCGATGCATTGAAATTGCGCACTGCTACATTGGAACGTAAAACTGTTGTAGTGGATGGTATGGTTGATGCATTGAAACGGAAAATGAATGAAGAGATGAGGCTACGCGGTCTTTTGGCGCAAGGTAGCGCAATCGAGAGTCTGGATGAAGTACTATCAGAAGATGAGATTGATGCACTGCAACAGAGCGTTTATGCATTGGATCGGGAGGCTGATGCGTTGAGACGGAGGGCTGATATATTGAAGTGGCGAGCTAAGGCATGCAAGGCAAGTATAAACTTTTTTGAGCAAAGGTACAATGAGCATATAGGGTGGGTGCGAGAGAACAAAAAACATCGGCTGGAATGATATTATGTCGCAGCAGCTACTTCTCACCAACACTTATCTAGCACTATAACTTTACTACACTAACATTTACCAACTTGTTGGTGAATGTGAGGCCAATCTGCTAGCTACTTGGCTGCAGTCTGTTAGGCTGTCTTCTTTTCTTTTTTTTCTTTCTTTCAATTCTTTGTTTTTATTTATTTATACTTTCTTACACGTTAGGTTGGTATATTTTTTAATGTTGGTATACCACTTATTGGGTTTTTTTTACTGTTTATTAATTTATACTTTGTTATATATTACTCTCTCCGTCCCAAAATAATTGTCTCTCCGACAAAAAACACACAGTTTAAGAAAACATAATCATTACTGCATTCTCTCTCTTACTTTTTTGCAAAATAACAGTTTTACCCTTATAGAATTAATTAAAGCTTTGAATAAAGTTTGTAATTTCTAGTACCATTAGGTGTAATATGGTAAACTTGTCACATTACTCATAATTATATTTAGAAGGGGACAATAATTTTAGGACAACCCACAATGGAAAAAGAGACTATTAATTTGGGACGGAGAGAGTATGTTTATCCTACTTATAATAAGACACTATATCGTTGTTATCAAACTGCCGTTATTTGCATTAATAGAACTATTTTATTTTGATACAAGCCTTCCTGATGTGACACGTGTCTAAGAATAACAGAATTACAAATAACAACTTTTGGCGGAAAATTTTGTTATTCAACTTTTCACTTTAAATACGAATTTTCTTTTCGTTTTTCATTTGGTCATGATTTTGTAAACTCATTTCTCTCCCAATCTTGCAACAAACTCAATTCATCATTCTATAACAGATTCATCTGAATAAGCCTTCGATTTCATCTTCTTAATTGTATGAATTCCTAATCTTGTTCATGATAAGCTACATTTCTTAATTGATTTCTAGTTTGTCACGTAGTAAATTGGTATCAAGAGCCCTTTCTTGGCACCTCTAACCGTTTTCTAACTAAGTTTAACCGTTTTTTGTTACAATTACAAATCAAGAAATGGTGTCTACTAGAACTAATGTGATCACACAAGTAGTTACTTTAGATTCATTACATGAGACTGTGGATAAATTGAAAGTTGCTATTGTTGAGATCAAAGAAAGGATGGCTGTTTCTTTTTTGTTAATCAAAAAGCAGTTTCAGATGAGCTCAATGGGTTGAAAAGTGGTGAACCTAATGGTGGGAGTCATACTACACGTGGAGGTCATGGTAATAGGCATGGTAATCACACTTATGGGAGGTTAACAAAAATTGAGTTTCCTAAATTCAGTGGAGATGATGTGAAGGGATGGTTATTCGGGTGTAATTAGTTCTTCAAGATTGATGGTATAGATGATAGAAACAAGATTGAACTGGTGTCAATGCATGTGTATGATAAGGCACTGATATGGCATCAGCAGTTTTGCAAAAGGTTTGGGGAAGACTATCCTTTGAATATATATGAAAGAGAAACAGTGAGAAGATTTGGGTCTGTCTTTGATGATCCATTGATGGAACTAAAAAAGTTGAAGCAAGATGGAATAGTGAAAAGATTATCAAGAGAAGTTTGAAGAGTTGCTGAACATGGTGGAATTGGAAGAAAAGCATGTTATTAGTGTGTTCTGGGAGGGTTGAAGAATGAGATAAGCTTGCAAATTAGGATGTTCACTCTGCAAACCTTGACTTAGGAGTTTTACATGGATAAAATGCAAGAACAGACTTTGACTCTGAGAGCTGTGAAATAAAGGTGTACTTTCTTCAAATTGGAGCATGGAAATTGTAAAAATCTCTGCCAAAATAAATTCTAAATATCTATGCCAAAGTAATTTTCATTTTTAAATGTTTTCTTAATCCCCAAAAATAATTCTTGCAGCTTGATACTCTGTTTTATGATCTAAAAGGGTGGGGGGAATGATTTATTTGATTTCCAATGTACTTAAAGAAGCATTAATAGTCAGCACCAAATTATTTAACATTAAACATCTCCTCATTTAATTATGCGTTAATTGTCTAATAATGTACTATATTTGCTATTTTATGTCATTGTATGTAGACTACTATTTTTTTTCCAATGTGTCGCTCAACTTTTAAATTCGTGCTATTGTGTGTACCGGTGACCTACTTGACCTGTTAAGTTAACGACCGTCTACTTTTTTATTGCAACGTCAGTCCTTTATACTAACGATCGTTTGTAATTAACTGAGAATTTGATTTTTTTAAAGTATCTTCTCTTACGAGGCGTTACCACCCGTGCGATGCACAAGGTTTGATTATGTGAAGCGTTCTATAAATTTATACGTGATATGTTTCGCTTTTTTGTTTTGGGTTGATGTTGTTTAATACTATACAAAACATATTCCAATAAATATGTCATAATACTATACAAAACATATTTCCATAAATATCAGAAAAACACAACTAACAACAAACTCAAACTCAAAGTTCACATAGCAAATATAAGTTCATATCATGAGATTTATAGTTACTTTGTAGTTAAAGCAAATATAAACATAGGAACTGATTAGAAAAAGACTTTTATTTACATGGAATAAATTAAAATTTATGTAAGCAATTACTTGAAGGGTAGTTAATTAGAAATTATGTTAGCAACAATTTGACGGAATACGAAACAATGCGTATATATGATGTTTTAGCATTAATTAAGAGTTATAAAGAATTCAATTCATCAATATATGTGGTAACAAATATCTCTGTCATTTCAAAATAAAAATAAACACTTTACACCATATATAAGTTGAGTTTTTATACTTAAAAAAAAGGCCACTACGTATTTTAATATCATGTCGACCAACTTCGATGTATTTGAGATATCACTCGTAAGTCTTGTATGGTTGTCGGGGAGTGTTTCGATCTTAGACCTAATGGCTCGTGCATATCTCTACTTAAACTTTCTTCTATCATGCTTAATGCATTATACTAATAAACACTTGATAACAAAATATGAGCCTTGATTATTTGCGAAGCTATCTTTTGAAAGAAACGAAAAAATAATCACTTGTTGTGTAAGCATCGACAACTTTTAATATCTCAATTCAAAAATAAGATATCAAAATATGAAACATGTCATTTCAAAATAAAAATAAACACTTTACACCATATATATAAGTTGAGTTTTCATAGTTTAAAGAAGGGAACCGCATATTTTATATCATGTCAAACCAACTTCAATGTATTTGAAATATCACTCGTAAGTCTTGCATGTTTAATTTGTAACACCCCGCCCCGAAACGGGCCTGAATGTCACATTTACGAAACCAAAACATATGCAAGCGGAAGACTTTACTAAAAATGGGTTGGCAAAATTTCACCAATTACTAAGTAAATACAAAGTCTATAACATAAAGGTCTTTTATGATGACAACGGATCCAAAACTCAACTTCTAAACAACTTATAGTGTAGATGTAGTGTGCTAGTCCATCAAAATAGTCTAATATGAGCTCCTATGCACTCTTCACTCAAAACCCAGCTTTCCCTGATTACCTGTCGCGAAGAAAAGAAATGCGGCTGAGCTAAAAAGCTCAGTGAACAGATATACAAAACATATATAAACAAAATAGATAGATCAAGTATGCATAAGTAAACGAAATAGAATCACCATAACCTGGGTAACAAGGATCTCGTATATCATAAGAGCTGAATGAAATAAGTATCCAACCGAAATAGGTGGCCAAACGAAATAGTTAACCAAACGAAATAGATAGCCAAGCGGAACAGATAGCCAAACGAAACAGATAGCCAAACGAAACAGATAGCCAAACGAAACATATAGCCAAACGAAACAGATAGCCAAACGAATCAGATAGCCAGATGAATTAGATAGCCAAACGAAATAGATAGCCAAACAAAACAGATAGCCAAACGAAACAGATAGATCAAACATATGTAGTAAACGAAAGGGAATCAGAGATTTCATACATCATCCGAACTGAACGAATAAGTAGCCAAAGAACACATATAGAAATGCCCCACGAGCTCGAAACGAAAGTCTAAAGCATGCCACATGCTTAGACTAAATAATCACATATATATCATAGCAGGGTGTACAAGGGAGTTGCAATCTCCACATGTACCGAAACGAAAGTGCAATGGGGTGTTGACACCACACTAAGCCATGCACTAAAACTGAACTGAACAAAGTACCTAGTATGCATCCATACGCTCCCTACAAATCAAATCATATATGGCCAAGTGCATAATAGAGCACACAAAATGAAAGGGAACGCCGTGGACTGATCACACCGCCACAGATAGTGTCACGCCATTGGTGCCTCAATGACGCGGCCATGGTACCTCCATGGCTAGTTAATAGCTCGGGCATCGGAACAAATGAAATGGCTCATATTACATATCGAAGCAAACATAATATATCCATGAAGATCATGATCAAACATACGAATAAACTCATATCATGGCAGTGTCAAATGAAGCATATATCAAACGAATTCATTCTGGAGTTTTTTTTTTAGTATTTCTTTTTTTATTTTTTTTTTTTTTTTTAATAACCCCACGCTTTTTCGCTCCATTTCTTATGGCTTTGTATGAGCATCGGGCATCCAACACGCAAAACAAAAGGGCTTAATTTATCATTATCAAAACGAAATATAGTTATGTCCATGAGACTCTGTCACTATAAAACTCACAAACGGTTAGAATTCATTTCATTGCAATATCATACATGTAGATGTGTCTAGAGTAGAAATTACAAGGGTCCAATCTCACTCAATAATTATCATATTACATTTACCGGTATGCTCTTATAACGATACACTCTTTACCGAATAAGATCTAATGGCCTAGGAAACATATTATTACGGGATCCTCATAGGCTGCTCTAAATAGACACGGTATATTCAAAATGTCATAGAAGAATCCCTTAAAACGAAGAAGAGACTAGAATAATTCTGTACAGATAAGAAATGCCAAACGATTAAGAGCATAAACAAGATTAGCGACTAAAAATGACACAAAGAAACAGAAGACTTGATATCAGCAATAATATGTATAGTGTGTGGAAAGGATTAGATATCCAGTACCCTTTAGCCATCTCCAACGACTCTAAACTAAGTTGAGCCTATTTTCCCATGAGTCAAGCATTGATTCACTCGATATCATAGATCAATACAACGGTATTCTCTACAACGAATATAAAATAAATTTCATTTCTTAATTCCTATCTCGCAACTTAATCAATGTTATCGACTAATGAACAAAGATAGAATCACCAATTACAATCGGTCGCTTGTATCTTAACATAACATTATCTATCTAATTAACGCATTTGACTTATAGTAATTTTACATTATGTGACCAAGTTTATCATACTATCACCATTGACGGTCGCAAGTGTTTCATCTATAAACAAGTTGTAAGTTTTTTTTTAGAATCCCATCCATGAAGATAAACGGCATCTATAATTATAACATTTGACATCATTCAACAACCCCCCCCTCCCTCTAAAACTAGCATCCATGACCCCTTCGATCATATTGTACTCTTACTATGCGTAACTTAATATATAGTTGTGTTTTCGAAATCATTTTCATTTATTTAATCAAGACCATATAAATGGTCTCGTCACCCTATCTGAAAGTATTATTATATACCAAACCTTCGTATATTTAGCCTCTTTCTTTTCCTTATAAGCATTTACTGAGAATGAAACGTTATTGTCTTTTTAATATGGAACTAATCACTAATACAATCCACCTAAGCAAAATGATTATTATATATATTTAGTATGATGCTCTAGATCAGTAGTTTAATCTTACATCAAGTAATTAAAAACCCCAGAATAATATAACACGGCCTTTTATAATTTGTCTGATCAGTTTGTTGTTTTTGATCAAATCAACAGATATTCATAGTTCTCCAGGTTTTAATACATAACTTGTCAATAAAGTATATACTCGTTACATACCAAGAACACTTACAGCGTTTTACAGTCCACACTCTTTTTATTGTCCTACGTAAAGTCAGATTCAATCCACCCATGCATGTTCCTTCACTTTAGATTTAACAATTATGGTTACTAATATATTCATCTGAACCGTTTAAGATTTCTATTACACCAGTTTCTATGTAAATTAAGAACCTAAAATATCATATATTCAGGTCATCATGTGTTAATTAAATAAGTTCACCATGATCTCTTCATAGTGTCCTTATCTTATTCAAATCAATCCATGTCAGCCCTTTTTTAAACACTACCCCCAATTTATCTCCATCATACCTAAATCACATCTCCGATTTTTAAACTCCATTTTAATATCAAATGTCCAATTCACATTAGCATGCATGTATCTTCATGTTAATATCATGTATTAGAATGGTGGTTACAACCAATATACTACCTTATAATAAGACGGAGTAGGAAGAGATGCCGAAAACACAGAGATCTTGAAGTCGACACCAACACGAGCACAAGATTTAGCGAGACACAACCGATCCCGAAACCCAAAACGTACACGTTCACCTACAACGAACCAAATGCACCGGACAGAACGTTAACCTACGTACAAGCGAAACTCTAATCTCGGAACCCCTTAGCTCGAACTCACGAACTGAGAAACAACGAAACTGATCTTCTGTCATGGAACTAGAACACGAGCGTAATACCAACACCAGCGTGAATCTATTTGTGCATACGGATTTGGTGGTTTACTTTAGAACTTATTTATGAGTCGTTTTGATATTTTTATCACATAATGACAGGATGTTTGAGAGGTCCATCTATGCGTGGGGAGTAGGAAAAAGACTGTCACTCGATTAATATGGATAGATTGTTGTTATCTTTGAACCGATCTGATTTACAACTGACACTCGAATATTATGGAATAGATGTTGTTAGCTTTGACCGATTGATTTGCTTCTTATTTTTTGACTTTGTTTCAAAGATGACTTTGCCATATATATTTCAAAAGGATATGTTCCATTTTGCCATTTAGGAATATACTTTAATGTGATTGATCTTTTTTAATATTGTAATGCCTATGATTATTTTCTTATTAATCTTTCACACAAACCACAAGTTTTCATTTCTGTTTAACGACATTATTAATTTGGAGAACCAACTTTGAATAAGGTTATATATATAATCTTATGTTATTTTTATAACGGACATTCTATAATATCATTAATGTTACTAAAATGAGCGTTGGTAAATGCCGAAACGTTAAAGATCACATTTGACTTGGTCATTTCTTTTCACACATTCTATTTAAAACCATGAAGTGGGAAACCTAATAGTAGTAATATTGGAAAAGTTAACGTATTTCTTTAAACGAGACTTTTTTTTCGTGATTTAGGATGCTAATTAAGAACATGAATGCCCCCAGTGTGGTAAGATCTGTTTGAATAGTTCTGCATTTGTCCCGGTTCTGCAAATGTGTTCTGCTATATGTGGTCTCATTGTTATAAGTGCTAGATTTTCAAGTGTCGTGTTCTTTTTCTTGTTGTGTTAAGGGTTTTTTTTATTTAATATCTAACATATTCTTGTATTGTTTTTGTTGCCCAGCAACAGGCCAAGGTGAAGAGTTCCGTGCTTATGTTCTTGCTTCTGACCACCTTTGTTCAAGGAAGATATGTGAAGATAGATGCAAAACGGCTCAACCACCGAAGACAAAGTTAGTTTGCGTGAAGTGTGACGGAAATACTTGTTCATGCTGTGATGTGAAAACGAAAGACTAATTTGCATGTTGCTCGCGGCTTATTTTAATGTCTAAATAAAATGTTAGTGGTCATAACCGTCGGATTTCAAGGACCGACATTAAAGCGAGTCAGTTTGTATTAGCAATTTCGTGCTGTCTGTTGTTTGAACGAACCTGTGTTTAGGGTTTCACTGCTTATATGCTTATTTCCTTTTTCGATAATAAGTTGCTCTAAATAGACAATTGCAAGTTGGTATCTCAGAAGAGCTGAATTCGCTCGCAAATTATCAGATAAAGCAGTTTATGATAACCAAACACTTAAAAAACTGCTTATCTGCTGCATTGAAGCGGAAAATATGAAATCCCAAACACCCCCTAAAGTTATGAATATGTGCAGATAGGGCTTGCCCATTCAGTACTAATTCTGTGCAGCAGCTGTAGTATTTGAACTATTTCTTTATATCCTTTTATTTATATATACACTTTTCGACTCAGAATATTAAAAGTTTCACAAAAAATTTAAGCTTAAATATCTCACAAGAAGGCAACCCCAAACATCCCATTAGCGTTCATATTTAATCATACATACAAAAACAAGAGAAAATGGGGCAAACCGGCAAATGGGAATATTCAACATAACGGCAACCAAACACCAAAATTACGTCCTGCAAAAAAGCTCATGACTTTGTAATTAAAAAACCGATCATTACATTATCATTCTGCAATTTTAACTACATTCTAAGCTCACATCTGTGCACCAGAAGACATTATCATCCTACGTTATGACATTTTTACATTCTACACTCACATCTGTGCACGAGAAACTGAACTCGTGTGATCATTGATGTCATTGGCGGGTCAAAAGACTCAATACCACCCATAAAACATTCTCATCCAGAACACAATATTTGAAGAACACGATATTTAGGAGGCCTTGGTATGCTCAGGTCAAAGTGTCAAACTTCTTTCTCCATCAGGGTTATTTTGTTTTGTTATATTTGATAGAGTCGAAGACTCGAGCGTTTTTTTTTCTTCATTTGAACAGCTTAGTAATGATAGTTACTCCGTATTGTTTTAAAGAAAGTGGAGTGATAACACACTATGATTTTACTACAATGTTCATGAGTAGGCAGTGGTTTGGACTCTATTTGAAAAGGAAATGAACAATATATGGGGAGTTTTTTCGTAGAGGTGGCAAACTACATGCAACGGGTCATAACGGGCAGGGGTCAAGACAGACTCGGGTCAAACGGCTTTTTTTTTAACAAAAAAAATCCCTAAACCAAACACCTTATTGTTTATATAACTAGATAATAGATAAACACATAACGTCTCCAAAATTTAAACCTCCGAATGAGTAAATAAACCAAACATGTAGGTTGAGTATATTAAAAAAACAAGCAACTAAACCGAACATTCAGGTAGATATTTATTCTCTTCAGAGCAGTTCCCTCATTTCTTTGTATACAACTTTATATATAGTATAAGCAATGTAAAGAAAAGTGCAATTGTTTAACAAAGTGTGACTAGGAGCCAAGTGGACTAAATTTGTTTTCTTCTGCAAGCCTGTTAACAGAGGTTCTATCATTTGTTTGTTTGTACCAAACACCCGTTTAATTCGAGTACAAAAACAGTCACAAACGCCCTTTGATTCCGGTACAAAAACACCCCTTACCCCCTCAAGTATTCAGGTAATTAACCAGTCCTAAACAACCCTTTGATTCAGCACCAAAGCTCAGTCAAATATTACTAGACTAATAAAAGGGAGACGACATAAATTCATACTTTTGTTTTATTTATCACAAATAACATCAGAAACTTATAACTTTGCAAGGTACTGACCATATTCATTCACGAAGAGCTATAAGGTTAGAATATATGAATAGCCAGTCTACCCACCTATGAGCATTAAGCAAAGCTAGTTCGTTAAGTGACCATTTTAATCGAATAATCGCCCGCCACTTTTATATCAGGCAAAAATTTGTAATTAACGTTACAGTACTTGTCATCGACCAAATTTCCTTTGCGCAAGACTTTGTTGTGCTTTTTGGTATATGCCTCTGTATAATAAACTCTTCAATCGCCACTGCTGTAAGTGTTTTGGTGAATCCTTTTTATGTGCAATCTAGTTTCACATGAGATTTTCAACACTCTTTTGGTTGGGTCATTTACACCCATCTACAAGATTTTCAACACACTTGCAATCTTGTTTCACATGAGATTCGATGAATGTTGCGTTTGATTCAAACCTATCTAGGCGTATGCTAAAACAGCTCAAAACAGACTTGAACTTTACAATAACCATAATAAGATACTATAATACCACAATCACTGTAAAGACTCCTTGGTACTAAAAAAACCAGTTGTATTTGACTGAAGAAATCACTCAATCAGTGCAGACCACATATCTAAAACGTCACATACATGTAAAACGCTTTATACTCTGCTTGTTTATGAAACGCTTTATGAGTTTATGCCATCTGCACTCTGCAGTTTGAATGAACGTGTTTTGAATTTCATTGCTTATATACCTATTGCTGTTTCTGAAATAAGTTGTTCTTTGCTCTTTCAAAACAGCTGAATTAAGTCGCAAATAATCAGATAAAGCGGTTTTGGATAACCAAACACACAAAACAAAACTACTTATCTGCTGTATTGAAATGCAGAAAAGCAGAAGTTATGTTCATTACTTCTTTGGCCATCTCAGCAGAAGAAACTATGCGTTCAGGTACAAAAAAAAGACCCCTTAAATTCAACTGTACCAAACACCCGTTTAATTCGAGTACAAAAACAGTCACAAACGCCCTTTGATTCCGGTACAAAAACACCCCTTACCCCCTCAAGTATTCAGGTAATTAACCAGTCCTAAACAACCCTTTGATTCAGCACCAAAGCTCAGTCAAATATTACTAGACTAATAAAAGGGAGACGACATAAATTCATACTTTTGTTTTATTTATCACAAATAACATCAGAAACTTATAACTTTGCAAGGTACTGACCATATTCATTCACGAAGAGCTATAAGGTTAGAATATATGAATAGCCAGTCTACCCACCTATGAGCATTAAGCAAAGCTAGTTCGTTAAGTGACCATTTTAATCGAATAATCGCCCGCCACTTTTATATCAGGCAAAAATTTGTAATTAACGTTACAGTACTTGTCATCGACCAAATTTCCTTTGCGCAAGACTTTGTTGTGCTTTTTGGTATATGCCTCTGTATAATAAACTCTTCAATCGCCACTGCTGTAAGTGTTTTGGTGAATCCTTTTTATGTGCAATCTAGTTTCACATGAGATTTTCAACACTCTTTTGGTTGGGTCATTTACACCCATCTACAAGATTTTCAACACACTTGCAATCTTGTTTCACATGAGATTCCATGAATGTTGCGTTTGATTCAAACCTATCTAGGCGTATGCTAAAACAGCTCAAAACAGACTTGAACTTTACAATAACCATAATAAGATACTATAATACCACAATCACTGTAAAGACTCCTTGGTACTAAAAAAACCAGTTGTATTTGACTGAAGAAATCACTCAATCAGTGCAGACCACATATCTAAAACGTCACATACATGTAAAACGCTTTATACTCTGCTTGTTTATGAAACGCTTTATGAGTTTATGCCATCTGCACTCTGCAGTTTGAATGAACGTGTTTTGAATTTCATTGCTTATATACCTATTGCTGTTTCTGAAATAAGTTGTTCTTTGCTCTTTCAA
>BQNB010059276.1:0-30367 GCA_026074375.1 Tanacetum coccineum
AATGTTCATGTGTGACTAATTAGTAAATGGTGTCTTTTTTGGTACCTTTGGTCACATAAATATGTAAATGTGTGGCCGTTCCATTTGGCCCATGTGTGACCAAATCCACTTTTTGTACTAGTGTTAGAATTGCTCGCAGATTACGATTGTGAGATCCGCTACCACCCTAGAAAGGCAAATGTCTTAGCAGATGGCCTAATCAGGAAGGAACGAATCAAACCACTCCGAGTTAGATCATTAGTTATGACCATTCATCCAAAATTACCATCACAAATCCTCAAAGCCCAAAATGAAGCACTTAAAGAAGAAAATGTTAAAGCTAAAGACTTACAAGGAATGGATAAATCATTTGAAGTACGTCCTGATGGAACTCATTGTATTAAGAATCAAAGATGGTTACCACTCATTGGTAATCTGAGACACTTAATCATGCATGAGTCCCCATAAATCAAAGTATTCCATTCACCCGGGTTCTGACAAAATGTATCAGGATCTAAAGAAACTCTATTGGTGGCCTAACATGAAGGCAATCATTGCTGAGTATGTTGGCACATGTTTGACATACTCTAGAGTTAAAGCTGAATGTCAAAAGCCATCCGGTTTATTGGTACAACCCGAGATTCCTATGTGGAAATAGGAAATAATAACGATGGATTTCATTACAAAACTGCCCAGAACATCAAACGGACATGACACAATTTGGGTCATTGTCGATCGTCTTACCAAATCCGCACACTTCCTCCCTACCCGAGAGACGGATAGTATGGAAACCCTTGCAAGGTTATACATCAAAGAAATAGTCTCCCGACATGGCATGCCAATATCCATCATCTTGGATCGTGACACTCATTTCACATCTAGATTCTGTAAATCATTACAAAATGCTTTGGGTACTCAATTAGACATGATTATGGCATATCATCTTGAAACCGATGGGCAAAGTTAAAGAACCATTCAAACACTTGAAGACATGCTTCGAGCCTGTGTTATAGATTTTAAAAAGGATGGGAAAAACACTTACCATTGGTAGAATTTTCCTACAATAACAGTTATCATGCCAGCATTAAAGCAACACCATTCGAGGCACTTTATGGTTGAAAGTGCAGATCACCTATTTATTGGGCCGAAGTTGGAGATGTTTAACTTACTGGACCAGAAATAATTCATGAAACCGACGAGAAAATAGTGCACATTCGTCAACGCTTGCAAGGTGCAAGAAATCGGCAAAGAAGTTATGACAATGTAAGGTGAAAGCCTTTAGAATTTCAAGTTGGAGACCGTGTTATGTTAAAAGTATCACCTCGTAAGGGAATCATCCGATTTGGAAAACAAGGAAAGCTTAACCCTTAGTACATTGGGCCATTCAAAATCCTTGAACGGATTGGTCCTGTGGTATATAAACTTGAACTTCCTGAAGAACTCAAAAATGTTCACAATCCTTTCTACATTTCTAATCTGAAGAAATGCTTATCTGATGAATCACTTGTCATTCTAATGAAAGAGCTTCGGCTTGATGACAAGCTCAACTTTGTGGAAGAACCTATAGAAATCATGGATCAAGAAGTCAAACAACTAAAGCAAAGTCGTATTCCTATAGTCAAAGTAAGATGGACCTCTAAAAGAGGACCAAAATTTACATAGGAACGTGAAGATCAAATTCGTGCCAAGTATCCACATTTGTTTTCAAAACATCACTCTGGCATCCAACTAAATCTTGGGACGAGATTTATTTTAAGGGAGGGAGACTATAACAACCTGCAATTTTTATCAATGTAAATATCCATCTATTAAATTAGATGCAATGTACTACCCGTCTATTAAATATAAACCACCTTTTACAGGGAAATTTTTCACTTTATTACATTCTATTATGTAACATTGTTTACATAACAAACTAAACGAGCTCACGCAACCTCTATCAATGCCATCTATATCTATGTTTACATCATGTAAACCTCCTAATATGTCAAGTCTACATCTTAATATTAATTATCAGAACTAATGATATAAAAAAATAACATTAGTAAATATATGATATTGTATCTCTATATAATGTTTTAAGAGTATTAGGTTACAAGTTCTAAATGATATAAATCAAATTATCTCAGGTCATGTGATTTTATATTTACTAATAAGTGAAAATCATACTTTCTACTCGTTTTTCCAGTAGCAATTAAGTATAAAATCAATTAAATATAAAAAAATTACTAGTAGTTTACATAAGATAATGTATATCTTTTAAATGTGTTAACAATGTTTTTTTATTAGTTAGTTCTATGTGATATAAAGCAAACTACGTCACATCATGTGAGTTTTATACCTAATAATTGGTGAAAATCATACTTTTTACTGGTTTTTCCGGATAAATTAAATAAAAATAAATTATATGTAATTAATATTAGATATTGTATCTTTATCAGATAGTTTTTGGATAATTAAAATATAGTATGAAAGTGAAATCAAGCAAAGTAATTATAGCTCTGATAGACCTAATTAACGTTTAAAAAAAAGTGAAAAACACACCTTTCCCCTGGTTTTTCTATTATCAATAAACATAAAAATTATCTGTAATTAATTCAAATATTTGCTTCACTATCTAATGTTAAAGTATCTTTAAGTCCAAGATGTAAGTGGGTGTTTAGCATAGCGGTCCCAAACCGATCGGACCGGCAAGGACCGACCGACCGAGACCGAAACCCTCTAAAAAGGCCGGACCGTAGACCGGTACCGAAATGGTACGGTCCGGCCGGGTCCGGATCCGTCCTGTTTCGGACCTCGGTCCGTTCCGTCCTATAAGGCCTTAATCTCGGGTATTATGGTCGAGGAAGACCGGACCGGACCGACCGTAACCTGAATACCGAATAGGTCCCAAAACCCCGTACGCGTTGACGGACGCGGTCGGGTCGGGTCCGGTACGTTCCAGTTTTTCGGTCCTGTTCCGGTCCCACCGTTTATTTGCTCGATCCCTAGTTGAATTGAATATAGTGGCAACTATGCCACATCATGTAACTTTTATATAAAATAATATGTAATAATTATACTTTTTACTGGTTTTCTAACAATAATAAAATATAAAAAAATACCAATAATTAATATCATATATTGTATCTCTATCTAAAGCATGAAAGAATTTTATAACCAGTTAAAAAGAGTATAAGCAAATTATTTCACGTCATGTGAATTTTTTATTTAATAATTATTGAAAATCATACTTTTTTACCAATTTTTTCGCATTAGAAAATTAGATTACAAAAATAGTTAATACTAAAATCTTTGGTAGATGCGATGTTTGCTAAGAAGTTAATCATAGCGAAAGATTAATAGAATAAAGGAGAGGAGCTAGATAGAATTCACATACATTGAAATTTTCATTTCAAAAAGGGAAAATAGAAGATAGTGGAGGAGATCAGTGAAAGTTACAAACTACAAGACTTGTATATATACTCCTACAAGATGAGTATATATACTTATTACTTATCTATTCTAATTTTTCTAAACAAATTAACCCTTGTCCAACTTATACATATCATGACCAATCTATAATATAATAAACACTTAATGTGCCTTAAAACTCTCCCTTAAGGGGTTGATTAATACAGATGCAACATCAATCGATAGAATTGTACTTCCATCATAAAAGAATCCCAAATCCACATTAGCAGACAATGACAATTTAAGACGCCTGGAATTTTCTCTCTCGAATGTCCTTCATAATGACTAGAACCAACATCACCAACATATTAGTTTCTTCAAAACAACTTTCAAACATCTTTCTTTACTCCATTCAAAAACAAATACATCTAAGCATCAAAAAACTTAACAATCTCGCATGGACATGAGTCCTTTTATCACATCTTTATTATAACAAATAAATCAGTCCTAAAGACTGCTCATATACTAAATAAAAATGTTGCGTAATCTTTAATATACTCATGGAAAGTTAATTTTGGTAGCTGTATAAGTATACCTTGATTTATAACTTTGTTATTCCCAGATTAAGAAAACAAAAACCCCTCCCAGATCACACAAATTCCTGATAAACTTTATCAATGAGACAATAACTTGATTTTTTACTATCATCCTTCTTGCATCGACAACACATAATAAAAGTCTTCCAATATCCTTTTTGTTCAAGTATTTGAAGTCAGCTTCAGAAAAACTATTTGGGTTATCGTTAGCTCTCATTACAAGAATTTAATCCATAAAATCTAACCCAAATTATTGATCAGTGACAAGTCTGACAACCTTTTCAATCCTGTGATTTGAGTAATAACTTTTAGATATTCCTAACATTCCGTTTTGAATCTGCTTATTATTACTCTACTATGCCATAATCCATCCAATGGTGGAATTTGATAACGTTGCATTTGTCATTGAAAGTCTTAAACTACTTTATCGAACCAGATCGTATTTAACTTTTCTTTCCAGATCAGCTTCTTCTGGCCATGAATCTTGTGGAGTGAAAAAAATATACCTCTTTTCTTTGAAATTTTCCATATCTTTAAAAGATAATTTTTTATTATTACAAACACCTCGGGGTTCAATTGGATTCCTTGGATACCATAGGAAAATAGGAGTCATTTGGACTATATTTGGGAATATCTTGTTGTGTACGTTCCCAAACTATCTAATTTCCATAAAGTTTGTTGATTGTTCCAAATGGTAGGCGTAATCCTTTAGCAATTTTGTAACTGATTACTCAAAGTATCTCTCAATGTAGCCTCCATTCTTGTATGATCAAAGATAGTTGGAACACGTTTGTCAATATTATGAAATTCTGCAATCATCTTAGTGTTCATCTCAGGAATCACCTCAATCTTCAATAACATTTGTCCTCTTACTTATAAATCCCATTTCTAGTTGGGACTGTTGTTTGGGAACATATTTTGTGGAGTCCTTACTTGAATATTTGACGAAGAACCTCTTGTAGACTTTGATCTTTTTGACTTCTTACTTCTTTTCACTCTTTTCTCCCCCTCGGGAGGAGCATCATCTTCTTGATGTTCATCATGTTGTGAGTGAAAATCATCTTCCATGCAAGAAGTTATAGAAGGAGAAGACTTTTCAAACTTACGTCTCAATGCCTCCTGCAATACAATATCATTAGCTCGATCTTGAAGATTTCATTTTAACTTCAAATATAGTTGATATTGAAAAGCAGCTGATGAATCTATTTCGGTTGATGTGATTGTGGTTGGATGAACATGAACAACATTGGATTGTACATAACTTTTGAAAAGTTCTTCTATGATTGCTGGAGCGTGTGCATTAAATTCTTAAGAAACAAGAAGAGTAATTCTGATCAATAGGCATCACATCTTCAATGATATGATTAGCAATACAATGGTTTTCAAGTTGTATTTTAAATTAAATCAATTTGTAGCATTCTCAAACAATTTGTGGAATCAACTCATGTTAGAATATCCACAATCTTAATTATGGGATTCTATAATTTGCATTGTGACACACTTTCTCTCCATGTCTTGAATCATATAACTTGACGCCTGCACATCATGCGAAGCGAACCTGGAAGATGAGAGTATTTGCTAGAAATTAGTTTCTTGACATGTGCGTGTTTTGATGTAGTGGTAGTTGGGATTGAAACAATATCCGTCAATTTTTGATCAATTTTCTTATCCGAAGATAAGATTTTCCTAAGGGAACTAAGTGGTGTGGGAATTGTTGTCTGCGTCACTCATTCCTAAAACGCTAAGCTACCCATCGTCCTCAATTTTTGTTCTCCATATTCCTTATCATCATCATCAGCAGCAAATTAAGGATTTTCCTTATGACTTTCGGGCTTTATCCTATCCTCAGAATCATCATCATCTTTCTCAACTATTTGCTTTTGCTTTATCGTTATTTTGAGTGACTTCCTTGGCGAACTTGATTCTTTAGCAGTCTGCTTCCTCTTCTTCATCTCTAGAGGATTAGCAAAAATGGTAGGCGACCTATGATCACTAGGTGTATCCTATTCGTTCCTTGGGTATAAATAACGGTTGTAGTTGATCATTGTTAAACGGCTACCTTGCATGAACACCGTCTATTCCCCTTAAAGTCATTAGTTCTCCCAAATCTTTGATGTAAGAAAAGCATACTGGAATAAGAAATCCCAAACTGAGACATTCCCCGTTTGTATATACAATAACCCAATCGGAACATCATCCTATGATAGAATGGAAATACTCTCAATCCTCTTAAAAGATTGAGGAATTTCCTTCATCAGATCCGAAATAATGAACTTGATGAATCAAGATACAGATAGCTTCCTTTATCTGAAGCACATTATTCATAAATCCCGCCAAAAGTAAGAGCAGCATAATAAACCATTTGTTTTGGTTGAATACAGCAAGAAAACAACTAAAAGAAATGGTTTATATTGGTCATGATCAAGGCCAGATGTTCTAGTTGTTAAACAGCTGTTGAATACTATTGAACATTTATCTACCATGGTTTGAGCTAAATCTAATAAAGAAAGCACGTACACTTTGTCGATAACACTCTTGATAACCAACTCAAATCAAGAATGATTCAATAGTTGGATGTTAGTAGGTGCGACAAATGGATCTCAAGAATTACCTTTGTAGAAATAAAGAGAGATCTATGAAATGTCCACAATATATATATGAATTGTTCAGTATTCAGCAAGAACTTGATCGTGTCCTTAGTGTCTGGTACCTTGCTCACCATCCTCCAGAATTGTTGTAGGTACACAGCAGGACAAACGGCCGTTTCATTAATTGCATAACTAAGACACATAGACAAGTAGATATCAGCCAACTATCTTAGCTTCAAGAGAGCAAGTAATACGCTGTAACACCGCATAATTGTTGCATCTCCTTATTGATTTGTATTGTGGAACAAGTTGAGCTGCTGGTATCACGTGTTGAGCCATGTGGAATACTGTATGATGACATGAAATGATTAGTGAAATGAGATATAGTTTGTAATTTGCACATATATAACATTTTTGTTCTTTCCACTCTGTCTGTTTTATATGCTCTGGCATTTCTTTTTGAGCATATTCTGATCATTTTCTTTCTCATGTGCCAATTCTTGCTTTTTCGGGCACATGCCATACGATTTATTCGAATTATTCTTTTAAACTCATTTTGTATGCTCTGGCAATTCTTTTTTGAGTATACATTGATTTGCTTTTTCGCGTATGGATTTTATCTCTCTTTCTATTTGATTTTCCTCACCAAAAAGCATTGTGAAATGATACTCTTTTAAAGAATAATGAAGAAATACTTTGATTTAGAAAAGACCAATTTGGCAAAAATTCAATTTGTGACAACCATTGATATTTAAGAAATCCAAGAGTATAACTTCATATTCTCAAAAACTTTTAGTAAAAGAATACCATTTACTTAACACAAAAATACAGCCTTTTGATTTTGAAATCGAGATAACTTTTCCAAAACATAAGTTTTTCAAAGATGTCTTGAAAACAATGATTTAGTCAACCAATCTAATGAAACAATAATTGGATGGTCACCAAGCCACTCACTCCTCATTCTGTTCAATGCAAAAAATAGTCGAAACCAGACATGACTTAGACCATTTACCAATTACGTTCAATAGATAGTCACAAATCACCTTTTGAACAACTTTTAAAACAATCTTTTCAAATCGTTTGAACATAACATTTATGAATCATGAGAAACTTTATGATCCGCCAGACAGGCGGAGCTCACTTTTGCATTTCTACTTTATGTTCCTTCTCTTATTTTGAAATCATTGATCACTTGACTGAAATTTTTTGTTAAACAAAACATAATCTTATATGATGATATTTGTGGATTGGCCATTAAGAATGCTCAATCCTCATCCTTTAAATTCAAGAAACAGTCGTACCAGACACAATCTTCACCATTTAATCCTTTTATCAATATAAAATATGATTTGGAAACAAAATTGTTAGGAATCCAAAAAAGGATCGTTCACTCCACGTAGTTTACATTTCTAGCTCGTAGTCCACGTAGTATTATTTAGTAAGCTAACCAGGGCGACTTATGGAAAGCCCATAAAAAGCCCGGCCCGACTCGACATTGTAAGACTATTTATACCCTCTACACCTATGGAGAGGGTGGTTGGTTGATTCATTTTACACACACATAATAGTGTGTTTTTCATAAGTTTCTCATTCCATCTCTCTTTCTCTAACTCTCTCTAGTTCTTCACTTGTGTGAATTTAGGATCCTACAATTGGTATCAAGAGCCATGGCATAGGATAAGTGATTTGTGGTTTTTGTTTATGTGCTTATTTTCACAGCTTATTTAGGACTTATATTCTATTCGGCTTATTTTTTTAATTTTAAGTTCTTTTTTATTTAGTTCTTTCTTTGTCTTATTATTCAGTGGATATTAAGCTTATCTCAAATAGTTTTTTTAACAATATTTGTTGTTTCCTTATCTACAACAGTGGTTAAAAAAGGTTGTTGTTTTCTTCATATCAAACTGTGATTTACAAAAGTCAAACACAACTTATTTTGAAACTTTTTCTGGGCTTATCTGAGTTATACAAATTCTTGATTATTTTCGTTGCTTATAACTTGTTTAGATCTCAGCTTATTATGTATTTTGGAGTGTTTGGATTGGCTTATTTGTTATATTTTTATTAAATCTTACTTTCTAAAAACTAATATAGCTTAGTTAGATCTTTGGAGCACAGCTTTATAAGGATTAAAACAGCTTATTTGTTCACTTTAGTGTGCTCATGTGGTTTGTGTTGAGCTTATTGGATACGGTTTATCGTGCTTCTAATATATCGTGTGCTTATTTGATAATCGGCTTGATATTTAGTGCTTATTTTTGCTAGATCTTCATAGAAAAGGTAATAACAGCTTTTAAGTGGCTTATTTCGTTGGATAAGTTAGCTTCCCTTCTAGGAAATCTTGAAAGCTAGCGAAACATTATTTGAAGAAATTGAAACATTATAAACAGGTGTTCAGCTAATATTTGATTTAACAACTTGTGGCTAAACAACATGTTTAAGACGTTGAGCCAAATATGTTTTAACTGTTAAGCGAAATATGTATGCAGGTTAATACTCAAGCGAAACATGTCATATGACTAAGAAAACAAACTCTGCCAAATTTCTTTTCACTTGTGCGAAACATGTAATTCGATTTATTGAGTGAAATATGTATGCAGGTTGAAGTTCAAGCAAAACATTACATTTTCTAAAATGAAACTCTGCCCAAATTTACTCGATTATATGAAATATGCATTAAGAACAACACGTGTAACAATTTAAAGGGTAAACGTGTCAGTTTTGATTTGCTTCAGGTTTTTTTTCTCGATTTCGAGTTTTGTTGGCGGGTCTTCTAACGACTACCATTACGATCGCGGTCCTTCAACGATCATCGTAGTGTGTTTTGTTTTTGCCGACGATAATCGTACTTGTTCGCGAGAAGGGAAACATAAACGTTATCATTTTCATACAATTCAACGAAGAAGATGATACAGAACGTCTGTGCATGACATAATTTTTTTAATATAATTTGAAAATTTATATTTTCATTTTAACCTTAATCTTTCAAAAGGTTTCATTCTTAACCCTTTAATTTCATAAAGTTTAATTTTAGCCCTTAGTTATATAATAACTTTATCATTAGCCCTTAGCCTTAATATAAGTTTATATTTAACCTTTGTTTTTCAAAACAATTTCATTTTACCTCTTTGTTTTCTAAATTCATTTTACTTAGTTTTTTGTTTATTTTTGTTTAGCCCTTTAGTTTTAATCGTTCTCATCCCTAATCCTTATTTAAAGTTTTTTATAATAATTGTTAATTATGATCAAGTACTTTAACGTCAATAACGATTTTCACACCAAACACATCAAATCACTTAATCTACTTAATGATCCTTAATTTCATCTCACACAATCGAATTCATGGAATCTTTTGATACCTCAATTCCACAAGAGAGAGAGTTGCATCAGTTGAAACAAATGCAACACAAAGCAAATGAAAGTTGCATGAGATATTTTCGACTACTTCAATCACATCTCCATGTTCTTTCATACAATGAATTTAAAATCAATGTGATTTTATATTTACTAATAAGTAAAAATCATCCTTAAACATCATATAAAGATACGATATCAGATATTTATTATTAACAATTTTTTATATCTAATTGCTAATGGAAAAAATAGTAAAAAAGTATGATTTTCAATAATTAGTAAATAAAAAATTCACATGACGTGAAATAGTTTGTTCAACAACATTTAGAACATGTAATTAAAAATTCTTACAGCATCAAATAGAGATACAATATGATATTAATTATTGATAATTTTTTATATTTTATTGCTACTGGAAAACCAGTAAAAAGTATAATTATTGCATATTATTTTCTATAAAAGTCACATGACGTGACATAGCTTGCCCTATGTCACTTACAACTGGTATGTAAAGATCCTTTAAACATTAGATAGAGATGCAATATCCGATATTAATTACTGATAATTTTGTATGCCTAATTGCTACTAGAAAACCAGTGAAAGGTATGATTTTTACATATTATTAAGATATAAAAGTCACATAGCTATATTACTTGCTCTAATTACTTACAACCTATAGTTTAAATATCTAAAAACTATCTGGATAAATATACAATATCTGATATAAAATACCTATATTTTTATATTTAATTTCTTCTAAAAAACCATTAAAAATTATGATTTTCTCTAATTATTAGGTATAAAAGTCACATGATGTGACATAGTTTGCTCTATATCACTTAGATCTAATAAATAAACATTGTAAATGCATTTAAGAGATATACATTATCTATGTTCATCTACTAGTAATTTTTATATTTAATTGCTACTGGTAAACTATAGAAATTAAAGATTTTCACTGATTAGTAAATATAAAATCCATCATTACTTTAGAAAATTTTTTTGATATTATATCAATTAAGTACTTGTAACCAAATAATCATAATACATTTATATAGAGATACAAACTCTAATATTTACTAATGTATTTTTTAATTAATTATACTTAAAAGACAAATAAAAAAAGAATGATTTTCACTTATTATAAAATAAAAGAGTAAGTCATATGATGTGGACAAAGTTGTGGTTACACTTAGAACTTATAATTAAACATCCTTAAACATCATATAAAGATACGGTATCAGATATTTATTATTAACAATTTTTTATATCTAATTGCTAATGGAAAAAATAGTAAAAAAGTATGATTTTCAATAATTATTAAATAAAAAATTCACACGACATTAAATATTTTGCTCTATAACATTTATAACTTGTAAATAAAAATTCTTACAGCATCAGATAGAGATACAATATATGATATTAATTATTGATAATTTTTTATATTTTATTGCTGCTGGAAAACCAGTAAAAAGTATAATTATTACATATTATTTTATATAAAAGTCACATGATGTGACATAGCTTGCCCTATATCACTTACAACTGGTACTTAAAGATTCTTTAATCATTAGATAGAGATGCAATATCTGATATTAATTACTGATAATTGTTTATGTTTAATTGCTACTAGAAAACCAGTGAAAGGTATGATTTTCACTTATTAATAAATATAAAATTCACATGAGCTATATTACTTTGCTTAATATAACTTACAACCTATATTAAAATATCGAAAAAATCTGATAAAGATACAATATCTGATATTAATTACCTATAATTTCTACTAAAAACCAGTAAAAATTATGATTTTCACTAATTATTAGGTATAAAAGTCACATGGTGTGACATAGTTTTCTCTATATCACATAGAACTAATAAATAAACATTGTTAACACATTTAAGAGATATACGTTATCTTATGTTAACTACTAGTAACTTTTTTATATTTAATTGTTTTATGTTTAATTGCTACTGGAAAAACTAGTATAAAGTATGATTTTCTATAATTGGTAATTATAAAATTGCATGACCATAGATAATTTGATTTATATCATTTAGAACTTGTAACCAAATATTATTACAACGTTATATACAGATACAATATCTCATAATTACTAATGTTATTTTTTTATAATTAAATTATACTATAAAGACAAGTAAAAAATTATGATTTTAACTTATTATTAATTATATATAAGTCATTTGATGTGACATAGTGTGCTATATATCACTTAGAACTTATAATTAAACATCCTTAAACATCATATAAAGATATGGTATTAGATATTTATTATTAACAATTTTTTTATATCTTATTGCTAATGGAAAAAATAGTAAAAAAGTATGATTTTCAATAATTATTAAATAAAAAATTCACATTACATGAAATATTTTTTCTCTATAACATTTAGAACTTGTAATTAAAAATTCTTACAGCATCAGATAGAGATACAATATATGATATTAATTATTGATAATTTTTTATATTTTATTGCTGCTGGAAAACCAGTAAAAAGTATAATTATTACATATTATTTTATATAAAAGTCACATGATGTGACATAGCTTGCCCTATATCACTTACAAATGGTACTTAAAGATCCTTTAAACATTAGATAAAGATGCAATATCTGATATTAATTACTGATAATTTTTTATGTTTAATTGCTACTAGAAACTAGTGAAGTGTATGATTTTTACTTATTATTAAATATAAAAGTCACATGAGTTATATTACATTGCTCTATATCACTTATAGCCTATATATAAATATCCAAAATTATCTGATAAAGATACAATATCTGATATTAATTACCTATAATTTTTTTATATTTAATTTCTACTGAAAAACAAGTAAAAAATATGATTTTCACCAATTATTAGGTATAAAAGTCACATAATGTGACATAGTTTGCTCTATATACCTTAGAACTAATAAATAAACATTGTTAACACAATTAAGAGATCTACATTATCTTATGTTAACTACTAGTAACTTTTTTATATTTAATTGCTACTGGAAAAACTAGTAGAAAGTATGATTTTCACGTTGTGTAAATTTAAAATCACATGACCTGAGATAATTTGATTTATATAATTTAGAACTTGTAACCAAATATTATTAGTACATTATATAGAGATATAATATCTCGTATTTACTAATGTTATTTTTTATATTTAAATTATACTTAAAAGACAAGTAAAAAATTATGATTTTAACTTATTATTAAATATATCTAAGTCATATGATGTGAAATAGTGTGCTAAACATCCTTAAACATCATATAAAGATATGGTATCAGATATTTTTTATTAACAATTTTTTTATATCTAATTGCTAATGGAAAAAATTGTAAAAAAAGTATGATTTTCAGTAATTATGAAATATAAAATTCAAATGACATAAAATAGTTTGATATATAACATTTAGAACATGTAATTAAAAATTCTTACAACATCAGATAGAGACACAATATATGATATTAACTATTGATAATTTTTTATATTTTATTGCCGCTAGAAAACCAGTAAAAAATATAATTATTTTATATAAAAGTCACATGATGTGACATAGCGGGCCCTATATCACTTACAACTAGTACTTAAAGATCCTTTAAACATTAGATAGAGATGCAATATCTGATATTTATAACTAATAATTTTTTATGTTTAATTGCAACTAGAAAACTAGTCAAAGGTATGACTTTCACTTATTATTAAATATAAAAGTCACATGAGCTATTTGCTCTATATCACTTACAACCTATATTTAAATATCTAAAAAATATCTGATAAAGATACAATATCTGATATTACTTACCTAATTTTTTTTATTTAATTTCTACTAACAAATCAGTAAAAAGTATGATCTTTACTAATTATTAGGTATAAAAGTCACATGATGTGACATAATTTGCTCTATATCACTTAGAACTAATACATAAACATTGTTAACACATTTAAGAGATATACATTATCTTATGTTAACTACTAGTAACTTTTTTATATTTAATTGCTTTTATATTTAAATGCTACTGGAAAAACCAGTAGAAAGTACAATTTTCACTTATTAGTAAATATAAAATCACATGACCTTAGATAATTTGATTTATATCATTTAGAACTTGTAACCAAATATTCTTAAAACATAATATAGAGATACAATATCTGATATTTACTAATGTTATTTTTTTATATTTAAATTATACTTAAAAGACAAGTAAAAAGTATGATTTTAACTTATTATTTAATATATATAAGTCATATGATGTGACATAGTGTGCTATATATCACTTAGAACTTATAATTAAACATCCTTAAACATCATATAAAGATACGGTATCAGATATTTATTATTAACTTTTTTTATATCTAATTGCTAATGTAAAAAGTAGTAAAAAAGTATGATTTTCAATAATTATTAAATAAAAAATTCACATGACGTGAAATGGTTTGCTCTATAACATTTAGAACTTGTAATTAAAAATTCTTACAACATCAGATAGAGATACAATATATGATATTAATTATTGATAATTTTTTATATTTTATGGCTGCTGGAAAACCAATAAAAACTATAATTATTACATATTATTTTATATAAAAGTCACATGATGTGACATAGCTTGCCCTATATCACTTACAACTGGTAATTAAACATCTTTTAAACATTAGATAGAGATGCAATATCTGATCATCTTCTTAGGAGTTGTATCAGAATCAGCTTTCTTCTTCACGTACTTAGGTTTTGGAGTTTTCTCACCAGTGGCATATGTGTAGTAAGTCTTGTAGGCTTCTGACTCAATCATGTCTTAGTTTGTTAAATGCCAAGGGAGAATTGCACCATATATTTATGTGTCTTGATATTTAGAGATAACTCTTATTGTGGTGAACATAGAGTCATCCCTGATAGTGTGCCAGAACATCTTGTTTCTCCTTAGACTTGATGGATGTTTTGTCATGAAGTAGTCTACAATGACTTTGGTGAAACGTTATTAATACATGTCATTGTTCTTCTTTGAGTTTTTGTTCTCTACTTGATACACCAAGTCTTCCCAAAGTAGGTAGACATAATCAACATGCTTGTTATGATACATGCCCCCAATTTCATACAATATACTATAGAGACCTTTTATGTGAGTACATAAAGCTGTTTCATGATGTGAAAATTTCTTAAGGATTAGGCACTCTAAGACTTTAGCACCTTTTAAATTCTATCTAATTAAATTACAACTTAAGCCAACTTAACTTGTTTAGAGTGTATAATTAACCAAATTTTTAATTCACTCCCGAATTTAAGATGTTTAAAAAGATCCCTTTAAATTCGAAATGTGATCTTAAGTGTTTTAGGTCTTAAAAGATAAATCGTTTTCTAAAATAAAAACTAGTTGTTCGGTTCCTTAATGAATCAAGTTGTTCAGTTCCTTAAAGAATCAAGTTGTTCAGTTCCTTAAAACCTTCTAGTTGTTTGGTTCCTTAATGAGAACAAATTGTTCGGTTCCTTCAGAAAATCTGGTTCTTCGGCTCCTTAATGAGAACAAGTTGTTCGGTTCCTTCAATAAAATTCACCATTTGTTCTTTCCTTCATGAGAACAATTGTTCGTTGGTTCCTTAAGACAATTAGGTTGTTCGGTTCCTTAAGACAATTAGGTTGTTCGGGTCCTTAAGTTAATTAGGTTGTTCGGTTCCTTAAGACAATTAGGTTGTTTGGTCCTTTCACAAACTAAGTTGTTCGGTTCCATAACCAACACTAGTTGTTCGGTTCCTTAACCAACACTAGTTGTTCGGTTCATATGAAATTTTCACATGCATGATGTTTTTTAATCATTCAAACTTGTTAATTTAGCCTACTAATTATAAGAACAATCATTTAGGGCCATGATAATAGCCTTTAAAAAAACAAGCACGTATAAACACTTTAGCTCATACATTCGAGAAACTATAAACAAGGGTAAGATTTAATGGATCAAACACATTCAAGAATATGAATACAAGCATCTAAGCACAGAACCCACAAACTTTTTACAATATATCGCAAAATCCTAAATTTTTGAACATACAATCGGCCATATCTCATTCATGAGTTAACTAAACATAAAACTATATTAAACGACCGTTGTACATCCCAAAGCAATCGAAACCCCTCAACCAATTTGTAGATCTATGAATTTTTGATTTTGATAAACCCTAATTTCAAGAATTAGGATTTTCATGCCACAAAAACTGAATAAAATCCTAATTACTTTGAGTTATGAATTGTTTAGGAGGTGTAGAACGAGTTTGTAGTTATACCTTAGGTGTGAAATCAACTTGAAATGATGGAATGAAGATGGCGATTGAGCGTTTAAAGATGGGAGGGAAAAGCAAATGTAGAGTGTGTGTGTATGTATGTGAGAGAGAGAGAGAGACGAGAGGGGGTGGGTGGTGATATTAAGCAATTTACGTTTTTGACCCATTCAGTAATATCACACCCCTAAAGTTTTTTTTTTTTTTAGATTTTTTCATTATATCATTTCATTTTCCAATTATAAGTTTTACTAGGCAATAAAAGTTTAACAATTGGCGTAAATAGTCCCTATTGAATTTAACTAGCATACCTAAAAACATATATGTTGGGAAATGTATTGTAAAAGACTTAATACGTAGAAAAACAGTGTAAGTCTGGTAAGTATTATCAGATTCTGGTCAGTACTCAGTTAAGTCTGGAGTAGCTAAGTTAAGTCTGGCAGTACTTAATTTAGTACTAGGTAGAGTTGGCAGTACTATAGTAATACTTGGTCATTAGTTAAGTCGTTAGTAACAAAATAGAGGTAATAGTTATCTTAGAGATATTTGTAAATCCTTCTAGGGTTTCCTTGGTGTATAAAAGGAACCCTACGGTATAGAATTTTAATATATATCGAATAGAAGCATTGAAGCTTAATAGAAATCAATAGAAAAATTAGTATTATTGTTCTTCTTAATTCTTGTGTTAAGATTCCTCATTAACACTTGATATTCATAGTCAGTGTCTCTCACATAGTTGATTTGGATTTATTCAAGTTAGCTATTGTCTTACAAAAGGCAAATATAGATCCGAGGACCAAGAACCACAAGTTGTACAGAGCCAAATAGAGGGACTCTGAGTAAGAAGAATTACTAGAACCACAAACAACACTCTCCTATAATTCTTTACAAAATGTCTCAACCTGCTAATGATGAGTTCTCACAACATCTTAGGGATGATGAAGAATCAAACCATGAAGAAGCATCAGACACTAGTGCTGCACCTAAACAACAACAACAACAATAGGTGATTCCTCAAACAACTACTATTTCACATATCAAAACTCCCAATTTTGAAGAAGGAGGAATATGATAATGGTCCTATGGAGAATGGATGCATTAACCTTGAGTACATTGACAATTGAGTTTGGAAAAGGTAATTCCAGAATGAAACTCCAAGAAGAGGAAAAAAAAATTCAACTAGAAAAGATGGTGTATTCGAAATACTCCCTAGTAACTACTACAGAAATCAAGGCTTTAAAAGGAAAGGAAGGCAAAGAATATCTTGCTGATAGGCATTCCGCAAGGAGCTATATGAGAGAGAGTTTCATGGAATGGGATGATGCCAAAGAGATCTGGGAGCCATCAGAAACTAGGTTTGGTGAAATGCAAGTCAAAGAAAAGTGCAGAAGGCTATTTTCAAACAACCGTTTGAAGCATTACAATATCCAGTTCAGAAGGTGTTAGAAAGGTATATGAAAGATTCAACAATTACATTCTCATTTGAATGCAATGGTGAGAAGTATGGACTAAGTAATGCAAATCATAAGTTTCTCAATCTTAGAACCCCGCAATGAGTCCAATCAGCAATGACTATTAGAACTAAACCAGATGTAGAACAACTTTATCTAATGATGATTTAAACAATAACCTTAGGGTTTTAGAGCAGAAATCCCAAGTGCCTCAAAAAACATCTTTAAGTCTCACAATGTTGCTTTGTTTCATAAAAGCAAAAGCAACACTAATAAGGGTTAAGTCTGGTTTTAACTGGTGCCTACAGTACATTCACTTCCTTCTACTTCTTCAATTAATAAACCTGAAAAAGAAGTTTTTGCTATTTGCTGATGACGTTATTTACTCCCCCCCCCTCCCACCCCTTTTTTTTTGCCAAACAATCAGAGGGACTGACACTTTTGCTTCATGAGAACTGGAAACAAATTTATGACTTGGACATTGAAGAGAATGGACATAAACTTGGCGAGAATAGCTATGATTGCAATTCAAAGAAGAATTCTATAAGAAAAATAGGAAGGATAGTCCGTGTTTATGAAAAACTGACCTGTTGGTTTTGGACAAAAATAAGCTTGAATGCTTTTAAATTGTCACAACACTGGTCCACTCGCCTTTGTCTAGGAATATACAAAGGGGACACATAATAGAAAAAAGAAAAGAGACACATTTTATCACATCGAAGAAAGCTGGAATCAAAGAGAATAATCAATGGGCTTGCTAACAATGGATATGTATGATCAATTATGGAGAACAAATAACTAAAGTTAAGAGAGCAAATCAATTCACACATGGCTACAGCTCAAGTAGGAGGGATAACTTCGTTCTAAAACGTTGCATTGATTCATACAATACCCTTAAAACACTGTGTGATGAAGAATGAATCAGTTAAGTGATCAAGAAGCACAAAACTTTCCTATATCCAGGCCCGTTAAAAAAACTAGAAGCTTAACTTTTACTTTCAAAAAACAAGCAACTTTCTCTAAATGGAAAAGCTTAAAATACCGGCAAATTATAATATAAGAAAAAAAATGAAAAATCTTAAAAATATAGGAGAATTGGAATGAACGCTGTAAATAAAAAGAACAAATGCATAAACATTAAATTCATGCAAAGATATCTTCCAAGAGATCTTTGGATGATTAATTAATTCTGGAATGAGTTCAAGTAGTAAAATTGGGCTTAGGGTATGAAATTAAAACAAATATGTAGGTTCTAATTATGAGTGAAGAAAAAAGAATTTTTCTATTTTTAATTGTACAGAAAGGGGATTCAGTTGGAAAACCTTTATACAGTAGATTTATTAAAAAACTAATATTTTAAAAGGTGTTCCACATCCCTTAATGAGATTATACGCATACACCACAAGAAGAAATTGATGAGTCTTTATATGTTTATGGTAAAAAGGGACCTCAAGAGCCTGAACCCAATGTATCAGATGATAGATCCAGTGAATGTTCTACCTGTCAATCTAATGACAATGCATGATCTATTAGAACTTCTTCTGTACATTCTGTTGATTTTGAATTTGAGATTTCAAGAGTACCTCAACAAGTGTGATTGTGTCCTAAACCTATCCAACAAATGAAAAAGGTGTGTCCTGCCCAACGAAATCAAAAGAGGTTGAACCTAGTTGTGTCACACACATAAAAACTCCTAGGCAACGAATCAAAGATCAAGAAACACCTAAAGTTAACAGGAAGAATTAGAATGCTATGATGGAAAGAGAACTAGGGGAAGATTACTCTTTTACAAAGAAGAAATGTTTTGTTTATGGTAGCCTAAGTCATTTAATCAAAGATTGTGACTATTATGAAAAGAAAATGGCAAGAGAGGCTGAGTTTAAGAAATAAAGGGTTTTTAATACTGGTAATGGGATGGCAAAATCAGTATGGACCAATGCAAACAGAGTTAATCATGCTAATCAATTTGTTCCTAGAGCAGTACAACTTAAAACTGGTAGGCCAAACATTAATTCTGTTAGGACAAATATTAATACTAGTAGGACAAATATTAATTCTGTTAGGTCTAGAGTTAATATTGTTACTACTAATGTTAATACTGTTAGATCTAGACCGCCAGTACCTACCTACCAGGACATCAAACCGTTCTAGTCCTAAAAGACCACAGGTGAATCAATTTAATCAGAGAAGGCATTTTTCTAAATCATATTCATCTGTAAGAAAACCCTTTGCAAAAACTACAGCACATTCTCATGCTATAAAGGGAAATTGGGGATCTGCTGTTAAGACCTCAGCAGGTTATAATTGTAGGAACTCTAAACTAAACTCCAATTTTGACAGTGGACCAACTTTTATTATAACTGTGAATACTAAAAGTCCACAAGGCAGACCCAAGCCTGTAAAGGCCTGGGTCCTTAAGAGAAACTATTTTCTCTTCTTCATGTGCAGGATCATCCACTGAAGAACATGGTAGATAGAGGTATATTTGATAGTGGATACTCAAGGCACATGACAAGTAATAAGGATCAACTGGAGGATTTTGAAGAATTTAATGGGGGGATCTGTTACCTTTGGAGGTAGCAAAGGGGCAACATATCCTTGTAAGGAAAATAAGGAGTTGGTTAATTTATATTTGAGAGTGTGTCCTTTTGTATAAAGAATTAGGCATTTTAAACCTTTCTCAATATTCATAAATATATGTGATAAGCACACCAAGGTTCTTTTTACTAAAAACTGAATATCTTGGTTGTGTCTTCATGACTTTAAGCATGTCAGATTAAAAATCAGATACTTCTAAAGGTCCCTAGACCATCACAATATGTACAGTTATTATATGAAGGACACCTACTCCTCAAAAGGTTTTTCCTGTTTTGATTGCTAAAAGCCACATCAGATAAATCAAAATTGTGGCACAGAAGTTAGGTCATATTAATTTTTAAAAACCAAACAAACTTGTGAAGAGGAAACCTTGTAATAGGTCTACCTCCCATGGTTTTTCAAAAATGACCATACAATTGTAGCTTGCCATAAAGGTAAAAACACAATGGCCTCCTGCAAGGCTAAATTAGAAAGATTAATCACTGAGCCATTACACACCTTGCATATGGATCTTTTTGGTCCTACTTCTGTAAAAAGCATTAATCATGCAAGTTATTGCCTTGTAATTACTGATGATTGCACCAGATTTAGTTGGGTATTCTTTTTTGCCTCTAAGAGATGAAACAAGTAAGCATTTCTTCAGATAATACATTAGGGCAGATTTGAAAACCAGCTTAGTCATAGGGTTAAAATCATTAGATCAGATAATGGCACTGAATTTAAGAGTAGAGATATGTTTGAATTTTGTAGAAACAAGGGAATTAAACAAGAGTATAACAATGCTAGAACTCCACAACAGAATGGAGTTGCTGAAAGAATGAACATGACCTTAATTAAGGCTGCTAGAACTATGCTAGTAGACTCACTCTTACCAACTACTTTTTGGGCAGAAGCAGTTAGTACGGCTTGCTATATTTTTAATAGGGTAAGAGTGACTAAAACCTCAAAACAGAAACTCCTTTATGACTTTTTATTTGTCACAAACCAATAATCAGCTACGATAAGACCATTTGGTTGTCCATGTTACAATTTAGATACTCCTTAGTGTGCAGGCAAGTTTGAATGAAAATCTGATGAGGGATTTCTTAGTTGGTTACTCCTCTAAATAGCAAAGCCTATAGGGTTTATAATTTAGTAACCAAAAGAGTAGAAGTAAATCTGCATGTCAATTTTCTTGAAGATAAACCTAATCTCAAAGAAGTAGGGTATAGATGGATGTTTGATATTGATTATCTTACTGATTCTATGAACTATATTTATGTATCTTTGGAAAATCAAGCTAACCCACATGCAGGTGCTTCGAGAAGTAACTAACAGTGCAGGTACATTACAAACTCCAAATTACAAATGCTTCTGAGAAAAAGATAATGATGTAAGCTTATTGTTGTCTTTCAACTGTAACGAATACTGAAGAAAAAGCTAATATCCAGGAAAATCTTCCCAAATTCAAAGAAAGAGGAGATAATTGACATGCCACCTCAACAAGAGAAAGAATGCTTCTTCTACTGACACTCATAAGATAACCTAATATTCTATCTATATAAAAAGATTTGGAATAAAAGTTTTCTACTAAAGCATTTAGGGAAAGTATTTGGAAACACCTCTACCAGTACTCCTTCAGTTAATACTGGTAGTGAGTCAGTTAATACTGGTAGTTCTAATCCTGATGATTCACCTATGCCAGAGCTCGAAATCTTTCACAAGTCTAAGACAAGAATTTTTGTTGAGGCATCTTATGATGAAGAGGGCGTGATAACTGACTTCAATAGCCTACCAACAAAAATTGAAGTCAGTCCTACTCCTACTCTTAGGATTTACAATATTCACCTAAAAAGTCAAATCCTTGGTGATCCTAAGTCAGTTGTGCAAACTAGAAGCAAAGTGTAACAAAAATAGGAGCTCATGCACTTTTTAGCTTTATTCAAAAGCAGTAAAGAAATAATCACAAAGATCAACAGCATTGTTTATTTACCTGTTTTCTATCTGAGGAGAAACCTAAAAAGATTTCTGAAGCTCTACCAGATGACAGTTGGGTTCAAGCCATGCATGAGGAGTTGTTAACATTACTGCGACAAAGTATGGTTTCTTGTAGATCTTACCTCATGGAAAGAAGTGATTGGTACAGAAATTGGGTCTACAGTAACATAAAAGAGATGAAAGAGGAGTTATTTTGTCAGAAATTAAGGCAAGATTGGTGCCTAAAGGGGACACTAGGAATGAAGGTATTGATATGATGATTTTTTTGCTCCTGTGGCAAGAATAGAAGCTATCAGGTTATTTTTAACCTTTGCCTCATTTATGGGGTTTATAGTATACCAAATGGATGTAAAAAGTGCCTTTCTGTATGGCACTAACCTCCTGGCTTTGTTGATGCTGATCACCCTAAGAAGGTTTATAAGGTAGTCAAAGCTTTATATGGACTGCATCAAGCTCCTAGAGCTTGGTATGCTACTCTATCAAGAAAACATTCTAAAGAAGCAAGGATACAAGAGGGGTACAAATGACAAGACTTTATTTATTAAAAGGAACAAGAAGGATATCATGCTGGTTCAAGTGTATGTTGATGATATCATTTTTGGATCTACCAAAAAGTCTTGGTGTGATGAGTTTGAAACCTTGATGAAAAGTAGGTTTCAGATGAGTTCTATGGGTGAAATCACATTTTAACTTTAGATTACAAGTCCAACAGAACAAGGCAGGATCTCATAATCTCAGGACATATGAGCTGAGATACTCAAGAAATTTGATCTTGTAAATGTGAAAACTACAATAACTCCCATGGAGACCAAAGTGGCATTGACAAAAGATAAGGAAGTTTTTGATGTGGATGTACACTTATATAGATACATGTAGGTTTCTTCTACTCATGTCATTAAACATACACTGCCTCTCAGGCCTGATAAACATTTTATGCCAGTATGTGTTTGTTCTCGATTTCAGGTCACTCCCAAGACTTCACATCTCAATGCTGTGAAGAGAATCTTTAAGTACCTTAAAGGCAAACTAACGTTAGGGATTAATGTGTAGTCCATAGAATCACCTTTTTGACCTAAGAAAATTCTCTGACAGTGATTATGGTGGGTCCAACCTTGATAAGAAATCCACAATAGGTGGTTGTCAATTTCTTGGACAAAGACATATCTCATAGCGATGCAAGAAACAGACCATAGTGGCTACTTCTACAACTGAAGCTGAATATGTAGTTGCTGCAAATTGCTGTGGACAAGTATTGTGGGTTCAAAATCAACTGCTGGGCTATGGTTTCAATTTCATGAATACCAAAATCCACATTGATAATGAAAGCACAATCTGCATTATGAAGAACCCAGTATATCATTCCAAGATAAAGCACATCGAGATACGCCACCATTTTATAAGAGATTGTTATGAGAAGAAGCTCATTAGTGTGGAGAAAATTCACACACACTTCAATGTAGCTGACCTATTGACCAAACCTTTTGATGGACCACGGATTAATTACTTAGTGGTTAGTATTGGTATGAATAAATACAATAGCTTAGCTACATTTAAGGGGAGGCTAATTGTATATTGTTATACGTTCTGGTAGTTAGTTTAAAAAACGTACAATCTAGCTCCAGTAGTATAATACTGAGGTAGTTAGCCGTCGTTAATTACGGGTAGTTAGGGTTTAAGTTAATTCTTTCTATACAAACTCCTGCAGCATGTTTTTCTTTGTTTTAGACTAATTCTTGCAAGAATAGCATGGATTTACAGATGTAAGGCAGGTGTGATAAGGCCTTTAGTTTGTAAGTCTTCAGTAAATACTTATTTCTAGTTGAAAAAGAGTTAATTCGGGTTGTAACATAATTAATTCTGGTTGACCAAAGTTAAGTCTGAGTATGTAAATTTAATACTGTAGGTTATTGTTAGAGGCTGGTTTGCAGTAAATTTGACTTTTTTTTTTGTTAAACACTGTTTAAAATGTTACCGTTACAGATTTTTTAACGTGCGCTATTTGTCCGTTAACAAGAGAAGCTATATATATGATAAAGTTGATTTCTATTACATACTTAATCTATTTATTGCTATCTCCTTTTCGCAAAGTAAAAATCTTCTTTCTTTTCATAAAGAATATAGTCAATTGTCTTGTTACCTGCATCTATAACTTTACTCGTATCTAAACCTAGTAAATTTTCAGTACACATCCATACCTCTTATTGCTACTGTCGAATCATGGCTCAATTAAAATACTATGACAAACATAATCAAGTGGGTTTTTGGCGCAAGCCTGATGAAAAGAGGCAGGTTTGCATAGATAGTGGTATTTTCTAAAAGGTCGCAACCATAGGTATTGCTTTAACTCTAATCCACTATCCTATGAATTCCATAGTCAAACATTTTTACAGACAACTACTGCCAAACAACTCTTGCTGATGACTCTTCTATAATTACCGCAAGCTATTGGATTCCATTGTGTATACAATCACTGAGAGGCATCTATTTAGAATAAGCTCAATTAGCAGATGCATTAGAGTGATACGCATGTTTGGCCAAACAATGAGATTTTTTTAGGGATGGGGAATATGGGGTATCCTACTGACGGATCTTTTAACTTTTGGAAAAGCTTTTTCACACCCTAATGGAGATTTTTAGTCCACCATATTTTGCATTGTATAAGCTGTAAAAGTGGTAGATGGGATCAATTTGGTAGCAATATCGCAATTGCTTTGATTTGTCTTTCCACTGGCAGAGTTTATAATTTTTCAAAACAAATTTTGATGCATTGGCGAAACTGAAAAGCAAAAAAAAGTTTTTTGATGTAACCACATTTCTGCAACGATTTGGAAAGTTCAAAACAAAAACAAACAACCTCATATCTTGCTGTGACCCTTACTACAAAAAGAATTTTGGGAATAAAAAAGGGGTTTTAAAGGGCACCAAGACCTTTGTTGCATGATATGTTGCTTGTTGCTACTACTAATCCAAGTGCAGGTCAAGAACATCCTGATGTGGCTCAATCTCAACCATCACCATCCACAATTCCAGTACCATCTACATCTTTACCACCAGTACAATCTCCACCACCTATAACTGCCCCCTATCCCTAAATCACACTACACCTGATGCCCTAAAACTTGACCTATAACCAATGTAGCACGACTTTGAGGAACCATCCCCTACACACCAACACTTCTCACCCCCATAAGAGCATGCCCAAGGACAGATAACTGTGGATGATTTGCTTTAATTAGTTCCTCATTTAATGACAAGAGTTGATAGTCTGGAACAGGATCTCAAGCAAACCAAGCTGACAATGGGGAGTGCTATTATGAAGTTGGTCAAGAACGTAAGAAATCTGGAAGGTCTTATGAAAAATGAGAAATGTGGTCTTATCGGTACTCTAAAGATAGAAGAACCTGAGTATTTAGATGGAGGAAAGTCAAGATATCCTCTAGGTTTTTCTTGGTAAAAGGGCTTGGTTACGCCTTCTAAGACTACTGTCAATGCATCAGGGGAGGGAACAAGTTGAAGAACCATAAGCCCTACAAAATTAGAGCAGCTAAAACCTCTCTCTCCATGGTTGCTTCTCAAAAGCCAAAGTCATAGATAAGGGAAGGAGTATAAGAGAAGGAAAGTGACTAGAGGAAATAAGGTATTACTGAATTGATCTATGATTTTCAAGAAGAAGGTTAGTACTGGGTATTGCTGAAGGAGTTTAATACTTTCATTATTAAAGTTAGTACTGTTAGTTGACAAGTTATTACTGACAGTAATTGAAAAAGTTCATTCCTTCCCCTAATAAAAGGCAAAGAGAAGGAAAAGCTCCTATGATCATTGAAGAAGCTCCTAAGAAGACTAAGGAACAAATTCTATAGGAGGAAGCTAGTCTCACTGAACGCTAATCATATTGGAGTGACTTTGGAAAAGAAGAAGATGCCCAAACAAGTACACTGGATTCTCTCATAGCACAAAGACTGCAAAGAAGAAGAATTAAATGAGCAATAAAGCAAAGAAGAGCTCCAAGTTTCAATTGAGAGCTCATCATACAAAGATAAAGATTGGGATCTTATTAGAGCAAAGATTGAAGCTAATGCAGAGTTGTCAAAGAGTATGCTAAGAAGTGAATTACAAGGAGAAAACTTTGCAAAGAAAATGGTTGAACTAGTAAATCAAAGGAAGAAACACTTTATAGAAGAAAGAGCAAGAGCTAAAAGAATAAGCCATTACTCACATCACAGCAAAACATATATGAGGAAATACGTTAAAGAATCAAGGCATGGAAGCTGTCTCAGCTAAACAATTTAAGTTTTGAAGAAGTAAAAGAAGAATTTGATAAGCTGGTGAAGCAGGTTGAATCTTTTGCACCTATAAACTTTGAAGCTACAAAAGATAGTCTGAAAAGATTTGGTGAAGAACTTCAAAAAAAGACTGTAAAAAGACTAAAGAGTGATGAAGCAAAAGATGATGAGTCTACCAAGAAGACTGGAAAAAGGAGGAAACAGATAGTTAGGAAAGGATTACATTCTAACAAGACTGATGAGGATGAATCTTAAGCTAGTAAAGATGCTGATCCTATTTCAAGTACTAATATTTCTATTAATCATGTTCCTGTGGATCTATAAAACCACCCACTATACTACTTATAAGATCATCAGCAAGGAAAGGAAGTATGTTACCAAATTATTAGGGAAATAGAACTCATTTTAGTGGTACATAAAGTTTTGGACCCAATGCTGACGGACATAACTAGGGATGATCTAACTGAATTATATATGTATTGTGTCATGATAGATATGGTATAATGGGACCAGAGATGAGCTTGAGAAGGTAACTTTAGGAGTATTTAAAGAATAAAAGAGGCACCCCTTATACAGATTCCTATTTGAAGTTCATTAGGTCAAACAAAGAATCATAAGTAGAGATATATAATACCTGCAGCGTACATTTCTAAAGTCCTTGAGTCATCCGATATTATATTGATTACTGAAAGGAAAATATCCTTTAACTACTGATGTATGCAAAAAAACTAAGCTAGATAAAAAGCTTTCAAGGAGGAAAACTAAATGAGGATTGCCTAACAACAATTGAAAAAGGATGAGAAGCAAGCTAGGCATAGAAGTAATGAAGATTGATGAGTTAGATATCTAGAATGGAGATGAGAAGAACAACACTTGGTGGAGGTGCTATGCACTAACACAACAAATGGTTATTAGTCCACCATGTCTAACAGACATAAGGACTGGCTAGTCCAGGAGCAAACGACTCTTGGTAAAGACTTCTCAAATCTGTTAATGGCTGACAATTTGCCAAAAAATGTAAATGTTAATCAACTCCCCATATCTGGTTAGTAATGAGTTGGTCTAGCCTACATGTTTATGATTGTGGTAAGGCATGTGGCAAAACCCATAAAAACCAATGAGGTTATGGCTTATGGTACAGACAAATTGCAATCCATATTTAGATGGTTAGACACTTACCAAAATGTGATGTGTACAGTCAACTCACACCACTTTCATTTACAAAGAGTTGAACATCGTAATCAAATCCCATAATGGAATTTTACCTTTTCTATGTGCCAAAGATTGACTAGCCCTAGAGCAAACGGCTACAGGTAAAGGCATATCAAAATCCTTTATTGGCTACAATGGTTGCCAAAAAACCATATGGTATTCAACTCATCTAATGATTCATGTACTTGAGAGTGTGAAAATGGTTTCATTACTAGGACAAGCACCTTTCTGATGGCCCAAGGACTAACAAAGTCGAGTAAAGGCTAACTGGTAAAGACATCAAATCCATTGTAAAGTTTCAATATTCACCTCTTACAGGATTAACAAACCTGGAAGTGATGAGAAAGCTAAAACTATATGATCTTGATATGTTGATATGAAGGTTTGCTGAATACGTTTTTGAAGAAGTATATGCAGCAATTTATCAAAAAGAGATACTTTAAAGAATTGCAGCTCAAGAATAATTTGAAGAGTTTTATTTACAACATCCTCAGGAAGCTCAAATGGAAGACACTTAAAGAAACTTGAAGTTCACAAGTGAAGATCAAGTTAGGGGAGGATTGTTGGGAAATATATTGTAAAAGACTTTAATATGGTATAAACAGTTAATTCTGGTAGTATTAAGTTAGTTCTGGCAGTACTAAGTTAAGTCTGGCAATACTATAGTTAGTACTTGTAGAGTGGCAAATTACTATAGTTAGTACAGGTATCCGAATGTATTTTAGTCATTTTATTAACATAATAGAGGGTTAAGAGTTATCTTTAGAGATATCTTAGGAGATATCTTAGGAAAAAGGATATGCATATCCTTAATATTATCCTTAGGTATATTTGGTTATTAAGTTTTTTTTTTTTGTTATATTTAATCCTTTATGTATTATTGTATTGAGGTACTTCTCACAGAACGTTTTTGTAAAGCCTTCTAAGGTTTCCTTGGTCTATAAAAGGAACCCTACGGCATAGAGTTATATATATAGAATAGAAGCATTGATAGAGCGTGCATGTGTGTGTGAGAGATGAGAGGGGGTAGGTGGTGATATTAAGCAATTTACATTTTTAACACATTCACCCCCTAAAGTTTCATTATCGTTTCATTTTCCAATTATAAGTTTTACTAGGCAATAAAAGTTTAACAATTAGCATAAATAGTCCCTATTGATTTTAACTAGCATACCTAAAAACATATATTTGCACATTTACTTCCTAAAGGCATAAACACATAATATATAAGGCACACATAAGTTAAACTTAATTGACTTTCCTTAAAGAAATTATATTCCGTTATAGTTTAAAAACCTTTTTCTTTTGATCACATTTTTATTATGAAAAAGATATTTAACATTTTCTCCCCCTCAAACAATGACCCGTTTTCTATTTAAAGAGCTGTAGTCGTTGTTTGAGTGGTCAAATATCTTTGAAAAGCATTTTTTGATGAAGCAATGTTTTAGTTTTGAAAAACAAACACCAATGCAAATAAGATTTCTCTTATTTTTACACATATGCGCACTGACACGTACACTTATGGAATAAAGGAAGCACGGGTTATGATGCAAAGTAATCACGAGCCTTTGCATGATCATAAAGTAGACTAGACCCGAGAATAAAAAAGTTACTAGTAGCAATTATGTTTAATTGCTACTGGTAAAACTAGTAGAAAGTATGATTTTCAATTATTAGTAAATACAAAATCGCATGACCTGAGATAATTTGATTTATATCATTTAGAAATTGTAACCAAATATTATTACAACATTATATAGAGATACAATATCTCATATTTACTAATGTTATTTTTTTATAATTAAATTATACTTAAAAGATATGTAAAAAATTATGATTTTAACTTATTATTAAATATATATAAGTTATATGAAGTGACATAGTGTGTTATATATCACTTAGAACTTATAATTAAACATTCTTAAACATCATATAAAGATACGGTATCATATATTTATTATTAACAATATTTTTATATCTTATTGCTAATGGAAAAAATAGTAAAAAAGTATTAAATAATTCACGTTACGTGAAATATTTTTGCTCTATAACATTTAAAACATGTAATTAAAAATTATTACAGCATCAGATAGAGATACAATATATGACATTAATTATTGATAATTTTTTTTATTTTATTGCCGCTAGAAAACCAGTAAAAAGTATAATTATTACATATTATTTTATATTAAAGTCACATGATGTGACATAGCTTGCCCTACCTTTCACTGGTTTTCTAGTAGCAATTAAACATAAAAAATTATAAGCAATTAATATCAGATATTGCATCTCTATCTAATGCTTAAAGGATCTTTAAGTACCAGTTGTAAGTTATATAAGGCAAGCTATGTCACTTCATGTGACTTTTATATAAAATAATATGTAATATTTATACTTTTTTTGGTTTTCTAGCAGCCATAAAATATAAAAAATTATCAATAATTAATGTCATATATTGTATCTCTATCTAATGCTGTAATAATTTGTAATTACAAGCTTTAAATGTTATAGAGCAAAATATTTCACGTCATGTGAAATTTTTTTATTTAATAGTTATCGAAAATCATACTTGGTATGTGCTTAAATACACATACCTTTTACCTTTAAAAACGAGCTGAAATAACCAAAAACGGACCTAAAATGCCAAA
>BQNB010059277.1:0-37398 GCA_026074375.1 Tanacetum coccineum
AAAATTGTAGAACACCTACTACTGCTAGGAATCAACGAACTCTCACCTATTATGAGTGTGGAAGTCTGGGACACTACAAGAGTAATTGTCCAATAATGAAGTTTCAAAACCGTGTGGACATGTACTGTAAAGGAAAAGCTCGTGGAGACTCTAGCGCCACGACGTCTAACATCAACATCTAATAAGAGACCTATTACCTAGTAAAACTTAAGTTTGAACTATCGTAGACTCTATATCCTTTAAGAATCTCATTGTACTCCCTCTTAAATGTTCGTTGTACTAAACGATTTCAAATTATCTATCAAAACTATGTATTGTGAAATTTTCGCCAATCTACTCCAATTCTCTAATTATTCATGAAAAACACTTACTAAAACATTATGAATTTATGAAACATATCACTATCACACAATAAACTAACATTTTATAAACTATTTTACTATCGTTGACAAATTATCTTACCATCGTACAATAAACTAACATTTTATAAACTATTCACAATCATTTCAAAAATACCTCATAAATTACCTTCTTGACGATTCCCTCAAATGATTTTGATACCATCTATAACAATTTTTAGTATGCCTCATAAACATAGTCGATTGTCACTTAACAAAACTACCTTACTAGTCGATGATAAACTATCATTTTTATAAACATTTTTACTATCGTTGACAAATTATATTACCATCGTTCAATAAATAAATTTTATAAACTATTACAATCATTTCCGAATACTTATAAAATTACCTTATTGACATCTTATTATACTATTTTTCAATCACCTTTTAAAAAATTACGTTACTATACTTCATGAATTATCTTTTTTTATACTTATAAAACATATATCATCACATAATAATTTTTATGACACCTTTTTTTTTTTTTGTTTTTCCTCCAATTGTGTCCCCCCCCCCCCCCCCCCCCCCCCCCCCCCCCCCGTTTGGGGGGGGGGGGAAACCCGGGGGGGGGGGGGGGGGGGGGGGGGGGGGGGGGGGGGGGGGGGGGGGAGTCATTTAGCTATTGTCTTGTAAACCATCATACGATTTCTCGCAAACCATTTTACTGTCTCCTAATCTACAACCCTTTCCATCCAACCTTGTGAATTATTTTATTATCTTATAAAAACTCTGTGCTACTTCTCTTAATTTACATAACAACTATTTTGACGAAATGAGCTTTGCATCGTTTAGCCCTCAAATATACATAGCCTGATCACCTATGTATAATTCAGGAAGGACTATACCATGCTGAGAGTAGTCACTATGTAACATTTGTCAATAAATCCATTTTTACTTACATCCTTAAAAAGCAAAGTTTTGTGTGTGTATTCATAAAATGCGTTTACTTCAGGAAATCAAATTAGTAACCATAGCAACTAAGCAGACTTTTTCTCCATCTTACTATAAATTAACCATCATCTTATACCAAATCCTAAGCCAAGAAGCCGAGACACATCACTAGTCATCCTAGGATAATTCGCTATCAAATTTGCTCGCCATTAGAGAATTTACTTATTCATCCATTCAACATTGACTTAATGCCCATAGAACTTGGTAGTTCTGACATCATAATTGGTATGGATTGGTTGTCAATGTATCATGCCATGATAGTTTGTGCCGAGAAGATCGTTCGTATTCCCTGGGGAGAGGAAACCTTAATTGTTCACGGTGACGGAAGCAACCAGGGAAACGAGACTCGTTTGAACATCATTTCGTGCACCAAAACTCAGAAATATTTGTTGAAAAGACATCATGTCTTTTTGGCACATATTACTACAAAGGAGACTGAAGACAAGTCGGAGAAGAAGCGACTTGAGGACGTACCAATCGTTCAAGATTTTCCTGAAGTATTTCCTGAAGATTTGCCGGGTCTTCCACCGACTCGACAAGTGGAATTCCAAATTGATTTGATGCCTGGTGCTGCACCTGTAGCACGAGCACCTTATCGATTAGCTCCTTCCAAAATGAAAGAGTTGTCGGAGCAACTGCAAGAACTATCCGACAAGGGCTTTATAAGACCCAGTTCCTCACCTTGGGGAGCTCCGGTCTTGTTTGTCAAAAAGAAGGACGGATCATTTCGAATGTGCATCGACTATCAGGAATTAAACAAGCTGACGGTGAAGAATCGTTATCCACTCCCAAGGATCGATGATTTATTTGATCAACTACAAGGATCCAGTGTTTATTCTAAGATAGACTTGCGATCAGGTTATCATCAGCTTCGAGTACGTGAAGAAGATATTCCAAAGACGGCATTTAGAACTCAGTATGGTCATTACGAGTTCCAAGTTATGCCATTCGGTTTGACGAACGCACCGGCGGTATTTATGGATCTCATGAATCGGGTGTGCAAACCATATTTGGATAAGTTTATGATTGTCTTTATTGACGATGTACTAATTTATTCAAAGAACAAGAAAGAACATGAAGAACATCTTAAGGCAATTCTGGAATTGCTTAAGAAAGAAGAATTGTATGCTAAGTTCTCTAAATGTGAATTTTGGATTCCCAAGGTACAATTCCTCGGCCACGTGATTGATAGTCAAGGCATCCCACCAAGATCGAATCCATAAAATATTGGGCATCTCCTAAGACTCCTATGGAGATACGGAAATTTTTAGGTCTTGTCGGTTATTATCAAAGATTTGTCAAAGGATTTTCGAAAATTGCTAAGCCAATGACCAAGCTTACTCAGAAGAAAGTCGCCTTTGAATGGGTGAAAAGCAAGAAGCAGCTTTTTAGACATTGAAGAAAAAGTTGTGTAGCGCGCCCATCTTATCTCTCCCTCAAAGAGCTGAGGACTTCATTGTTTATTGTGATCCGTCGCATAAAGGATTAGGTGCAGTATTGATGCAAAACGAGAAGGTGATTGCTTACGCATCACGACAGTTGAAGATTCATGAGAAAAATTATACTACTCGTGATTTGGAACTTGGTGCAGTGGTGTTTGCTTTAAAGATTTAGAGGCACTACTTATACAGAACCAAGTGTACGGTGTTCATAAATCATAAGTGCTTACAACACATTCTTGATCAAAAGGAGCTAAACATGAGGCAACGTCGCTGGTTAGAGTTGCTTAGTGATTACGACTGAGAAATTCGTTATCACCCAGGGAAAGCAAACGTAATTGCCTATACCTTAAGCCGTAAAGAACAGATTAAGCCATTACGGGTTCGAGCCTTAGTCATGACTATTGGTTTTAATCTCCCCAAACAAATTTTAGAAGCTTAAAAAGAAGCACAGAAAACAAAGAACATCAAGAAGGAAGACGTAGGAGGTATGATCAGGAAGGATATACCAAAGGAAAAGTTGGAACCTCGTGCCGATGAAATTCTATGCTTAAATAGCAGGAGTTGGTTGCCATGTTATAGTGATTTAAGGACTATGATCATGCATGAGTCCCACAAATCAAAATACTCTATCCATCCGGGTTCAGACAAAATATATCAAGACATGAAAAAACTATATTGGTGGCCCAATATGAAGACCGACATCGCCACCTAGGTTAGCAGATGTTTGACATATGCTAAGGTCAAGGCTGAACACCAAAGATTATCAGGATTGTAGGTACAACCCGAGATACCTCAATAGAAGTGGGATAATATCACTCTGGATTTTGTCACAAAGATTCCTAATTCGTCACAAGGTTATGACATAATTTAGGTGACTGTTGATCGACTTACTAAGTCTACAATCTTTACGCCAATGAGAGAAACTGATTCCATGTAGAAATTGGTGAGAGTGTATCTAAAGTAGGTAGTCATGAGGCATGGAATACTTGTCTCAATCATTTGTGATCATGACCCTAGATTTAGATCAAATTTTTGGAGATCACTTCAGAAGGCTTTGGGTACTAGCTTGGATATGAGTACTACGTACCATCCATAAACTGATGGACAAAGCGAGAGAACTATCCAAACCCTCGAGGATATGTTGCGTGCTTGTGTGATCGACTTTGGAAATGGTTGGGTTAAACATTTTCCATTAGTTGAGTTTTCTTACAACAATAGTATTACGTTAGCATCAAGGCTGCACCATTCAAGGCACTTTACGAATGAAAGTGTCGTCCACCTGTTTGTTGGGCTGAGGTTGGACAAGTTTAACTCACTGGTCCAGAAATAGTACAAGAGACAACCGAGAAGATCATTCAAATCAAACAAATGATACAAGCCGCCCATGATCGACAAAAGAGTTACGCCAATTTAAAGTGTAAGCTGATGGAATTTCAAGTTGGGGTTGGAGTTATGCTTAAATTTTTGCCTTGGAAAGGGGTCGTACGTTTTGGCAAACGAGGGAAGTTAAACCCTAGATATGTTGGACCTTTCAAGGTGCTGGAAAAGGTTGGATCCGTTGCTTACAAGCTTGAGCTTCCTCAAGAGTTAAGCAGGGTTCACAATACATTTCATGTATCTAACTTGAAGAAATGTTATTCCGACGAACAATTAGCCTTTCCATTATAAGGACTTCATGTTGATGACAAGCTCCTTTTTGTGGAGGAACCCGTAGACATCATGGATTGAGAGGTCAAACGCTTGAAGCAAAGTCATATCCTAATTGTCAAGGTTCGATGGAACTCGAGGAGAGGTCCTGAGTTCACATGGGAACGTGAAGACCAATTTCAAAAGAAGTATCTACATCTCTTCACTAAACTATTACCTACGTCAAGTGTCGCGATGAGGACAAGGCTCTTCTAACGAGTGGAGACTGTAACATTTCTCATTTTCAGGTCATTTCCCGACTCAATTATTATCATTATTTTTTTTAGAGTTTTACGCGTTTGCTTTTAATTATTGTCCTATAGTTAAATCGCGTAAACTAAAAATCAACATTCAACATAAACAGACATCAAACAAGTTAAAGTTTACGTCAAGCAAGTGTTATATAATTATGAAGAGTAAAATTAATAACTTTTCATATTTTATTTTTATTGGTTACGTAAAACGCTTACGTTTTGCAATAAAATACATTTAGGCATACTTGAAAGCACCAACACCCATCTATACTCAAACAAATACCCACTATTATACCCAAAACATAAAAATTAACTCATTTATTCACCAATTAACCACATAGGGCCGGTTGGGTTAAGATAAAAACTCAACCACACTTAAAAGATTGAGCAGCAATTGGCTGCAGTTCAAGAGTCCCAGCGTCAAGACCGAGAGGACTTCAGGAAACTCAAGGAGCTTGTGACTGGTCAGTTCAGACCAGGCATCATAGACATATCGCTTCATGATGTTATGAAAAACTAAGCTTGTATTGGATATTTGTTTAGTATTAAAAAAAATGTAGTATTTTGAGGGTAAACAATGAACCAAATTAATCTATCGTTATTATGGTATTATGAAAAACTTCATCAATTTTATTTCAACCTCTCTTTATTGATCCATGCAAAAAACTTACTAAAAACATTTGATTTTAGGAACTGTTTCACGATCACACAACGATAACTATTTCGTTGTCCTACATAAAACTGTTTCCATGATCAATTTTTATAATATTTTGTTATATATTCATAATAACAATTGTGTTATCTCGAATAAACTCCTTACTTTTACATTATGAACTAATCTCGTGATTCCTTCGAAATTATTATTGATACCACCTCATAAACAAAAAATTTTTGTATAGTCCTCATACATCACAATGTCGATGTCTATTAACAAAATACATCACTATCGATTGATAAACTATCATTTTGCAAACATCTGTACTATCGTTGACAAATTTCCCTACCTTCGTTCATAACAAATTTTATTTTAAAACTGTACTCAATCATTTCACGGAATACTTTATAAATTACCGTCATTGACTTCTTATACATATTTCACAATCATCTTTATAAAAACTAATTTACTATCATCTCTATGGAATTACCTCATTCTTACCTTATTGAAACCATTTTTTTTTGTTATCCACCCAAAAACATAACATTATTTTATTGACACCCCATGAGTCATTTAGCTATTGTGTTGTAAACCATCATACGATTTCTCTTAAATCATCTTATTGTCATCCTATTAACAACCTTACATCCACCTTGTGAATCATTTTGTCATCTTTTAAAACTCTTTGTACTTCTTTATTAACCATAACCACAATTTTGACGAAAATGTGCATGCATCGTTAGCCCCTCAAAATAACATAAGCCTGATCACCATGTATAATTAAGGTACGGACTATGCCTTGCTGAGTGTAGTCAACCTTGTACACTTCATGTACAATTAATCCTTTTTACTTGAATCCTTGAAAATCAAAGTTTTGTGTGCGTATCCGTTAAAACGCGTTTAATTCGGGAAATCATAAATTAACGTAACCATGGCAACTAAGCAGACCTTTGCTCCATCTTACTATAAAGTTTACATCATCTTATACTAAATCCTAAGCCGAAACACCAAGATACGTCACTAGTCACCCTAAGACAATTCGCTATCAAATTTGCTTACCATTAGAGAATTCACTAAATCATCCGTTCAACATCGACTTGATGCCCATAGAACTTGGAAGTTTTGACGTCATAATTGGTATGGATTTTTTTGGTTTTCCAATGTTCATTTGCCGTAATAGCTTATGCCGAGAAGATTGTTCGTATTCCCTGGGAAAGTAAAACCTTAATTTTCCATGGTGACAGAAGTAATCAGGGAAACGAGACTCATTTGAACATCATTTCATGCACCAAAACTCAGAAATATTTGTTGAAAGGACATCATGTCTTTTTGGCACATGTTACTATGAAGGAGACTGAATACAAGTCGGGGGAGAAGCGACTTGAGGACGTACCAATCGTTCAAGATTTTCCTGAAGTATTTCCTGAAGACTTGACGGGTCTTTCACCGATTCGACAAGTGGAATTCCAAATCGATTTGATGCCCGGTGCTGCACCTGTAGCACGAGCACCCTATCGATTAGCTCCTTCCAAAATGAAAGAGTTGTCGGAACAACTACAAGAACTATCCGACAAGGGATTTATAAGACCCCGTTCCTCACTTTGAGGAGCTCTAGTCTTGTTTGTCAAAAAGAAGGACGGATCATTCCAGATGTGCATTAACTACCAGGAATTAAATAAGCTGACGGTGAAGAATCGTTATCCTCTCTCAAGGATTGATGATTTGTTTGACCAACTATAAGGATCCAGTGTTTATTCAAAGATAGACTTGCGATCGGGTTATCATTAGCTTAGAGTACGAGAAGAGGATATTCCGAAGATGACATTTAGGACTCGGTATGGTCATTACGAGTTCCAAGTGATGCCATTTGGTTTGACAAATGCACATGCAGTATTCATGGACCTTATGAACCGAGTGTGCAAACCATACTTGGATAAGTTTGTAATTGTCTTTATCGACGATATACTAATTTATTCAAAGAATAAGAATGATCATGAAGAGCATCTTAAGGCAATTCTAGAATTGCTTAAGAAGGAGGAGTTGTACGCTAAATTCTCTAAATGTGAATTTTGGATTCCTAAGGTACAGTTTCTCGGCCACGTGATTGATAGTCAAGGCATTCACATGGATCCCACCAAGATCAGATCCTTAAAAGATTGGGCATCTCCTAAGACTCCAACGGAGATTCATCAATTTTTAGGTCTTGCCAGTTACTACCGAAGATTCATTGAAGGATTTTCAAAAATCGCTAAGCCAATGACCAAACCCACTTAGAAGAAAGTCGCCTTTGAATGGGGTGACAAGCAAGAAGCAGCTTTTCAGATATTAAAGCATAAGTTGTGTAGCGCACCCATCTTAGCTCTCTCTCAAAGAGCTGAGAACTTTATTGTTTATTGCTATAATCGTGCCATACAAGGGTTGGGTACGGTATGAGTAAAAGAGAAGGTGTGATTGCTTATGCATCACGACAGGTAAAGATTCATGAGAAAAATTATACTACCCATGACTTGGAACTTGGTGCTGTGGGGGTGTGTTGCCTCTAAAAAATTTGGAGGCACTACTTGTATGTAATCTAGTATGTTCGGGGTTGTTTCACAGATCATAAGGAAGTCTACAAACATTACTTGACCAAAAGGAGGTTGAATATGAGGCTATGCGTTGGTTAAAGCTGCTTAGCTGATTACGATTGTGGGATTGTTTGCGTACAAACCGGATACCTCAATGGAAGTGGACACAGATATCACTATAAGATTATGTCACAAAAGCTTCCTAAGTCGTCAATTAAGGCAATGCACATACTATTTGAGTGTGATTGTTGAACGAAACTTTACCAAGTCAGCAATCCGTACGCAATGAAGAGATACGACTTACGGAGGAAATTAGCGAGAATGTACATAAAGGAGGTAGTCGCGAGGCATGGAATACCTGTCTCAATCATCTGTGATCGTGACCCTAAGTTTGCATCACATTTTTGAAGATAACTTCAAATGACCTTGGGTACTAGTTTGGATATGAGTACTGCATATCATCCACAAACTGATGGACAAAGCGAGAGAACTATCTAAACTCTCGAGAATATGCTACGTGCTTGTGTGATCGACTTTGGAAATGGGTGGGTTAGACATTTTCCACTAGTTGAGTTTTCTTACAACAATAGTTATCACGCTAGCATCAAAGTTGCACCTTTCAAGGCACTTTATGGTCGAAAGTGTCGTTCACCTGTTTGTTGGGCCGAGGTCGGACAAGTTCAACTCACCGGTCCAGAAATGGTACAAGAGACAACTGAGAAGGTCATCCAAATCAAACAAAGAATGCAAGCCGCCTCCGTGGACCCCGACAAAAAAGAGTTACACCGACTTTTAAAGCGTATACGCCGATAGTTCTCCAAGTTGGGGGGATAGGGTTATGCTCAAAGTTTCACCTTGAAAAGGAGTCGTGCGTTTTGGCAAACGGGGGAAGTTAAACCCTAGATATGTTAGATCTTTCAAGGTGCTGGAAAAGGTTGGATCCATTGCTTACAAGCTTGAACTTCCTTAAGAGTTGAGCGGGGTTCACAATACATTTCATGTATCTAACTTGAAGAAGTGTTATTCCGACGAACCATTAGCCGTTCTGTTGGAAGGACTACATATTGATGATAAACTCCAATTTGTGGAAGAGCCCGTTGAAATTATGGAACGAGAGATCAAACGATTAAAGCAAAGCCGTATACCACTCGTTAAGCTTCGCTGGAACTTGAGGAGAGGTCCTGAGTTCACATGGGAACATGAAGATTCATTAAAAAAGAAATACCCACATCTCTTCACAAATCGGGAGTCTTCATCCACTACAATGTCTTAATCTTTGAGGACAAAGCTCTTCTAACGGGTGGAGAGTGTAACATTTCTCATTTTCAGGTCATTTATGACTTCATTTATTCCATTATTTATTTTTAGGCTTTTGCGCGTTTGCTTTTAATTATTATCGTATAGTTAAATCGCGTAAACTAAATTCATTATTTAACGTAAACGGACACCAAACAAATAAAAGTTTACGTCAAGCAAGTGTTATATAATTATTAAGAGCATAATTTATAACTTTTCATATTTTATTTTTATTGGTTACGTAAAACGCTTACGTTTCGCAATAAAATACATTTAGACATACCCGGAAATATCTAGACTTGTCTATACTCAAACCAGTACCCACTTTTATACCTTAAACACAAAAATATTATAAGTTTTCGTGTCTTAACTAGCCATGGGGCCGGTTATGCTTAATCACAACACAAACATGAGACCAAGTTGATATTCTTTTAGTTATTAACTAACTTAAGTACATAGAAGCTCATGTATCTAAACATTGTCTAATCATGTGTACCTTAGGATTAATCCTAGGCGTCCAAGGACTTAAGAATGAAGATGATCACTTGTAAATCCCTTACAAGATCGTACATACCCTTACAACATGTACCCTTAACCCATAGCTTACCATAGTTAGTTTAAGGATGAATGTTTTATTTAGTTTAGATTACGGAAACCTTAAACTCTCGCACTACACTTTGGGCCTTGTTTTTCCTTATTTACAATGGCACAAGGACCATTGGGTAATACACACAAATCTTGGCTAAATCTTGTACAACATAGGATTAATTAAGGCAATGTACTTAACAAATCTTATACAAGATTTGTATCTTGTGTTTCCCTCTCTTTAGCCAACTCGTCACTCACACATACAACCTAACAAATCTTGCATAATCTTGTACATCACCCAATTCATTAATACTTGTACTTAAACAAGCTTAAACTTCCATAAAAACCACCTAAGCATGTACTTAAACTACTACTCCTCTCTAGCAAAGGAGACACGGTTTTAGGAAGTGGTATAGAGATATTTTCTCTATAAATAGGAAGACTCACAACTAAGAGTGTTTACACACTCACACACTTAACAACACCCTAGCAAAAAAAATCATCTTTGTTCTTGTTTTCGGGTCATACCACAGCCGATGAAGACAAACTTTACTAACACGAACACCACAATTCACAAACAATGGATTAAAGTAAACCTAGTGATTATAAGCTAGGGTTATTCGTTGTAAGGGGTTGAAAGCAAGGAGGTATTGGGTTTTGGGCTAGGAATTTTGGGTTATTTTTAGGTGAAGCGAATGCTCAGTGATACCAAGTTAGCAGGCCTATTAGCAGACTTAAGCTCATCCCTTGGGGGATTCTATCTATGGAGACTGCATTCTAGGAGTTTTATTTATTGTTTATGTCTTGGATCTTCTAGTCTTGTATCGCTTTGACTTTGAGGAGTTGATTTGTAATAATTCAAACTATGTGATGTGTTTTGACTTGTCTTGGCACAAGTACCCTACTAGTTATCGAAGGACGTCATAGCACTTTGTTGAAATGCATTTAGTGTTCTTTATTTTGACACCATGTGTTATGACAATCAATCCCTCTATCACGCCTCGTGTTTCCGCCATAGACGGGGTGTGACAAAAATATATAACTCTCCTTACATGTAATCTTCTTCATTTTTAATATGAAAATATGAAAATATTTTAATGCTTAAGGCGGCACAAAATATAAAAATCTTTGTATATTTATATCATATTTTATATATATCGAGTTTACTAAAAGCGTTGTACATAATGAATAATGTTAAGAAACTCTCCTTACATGTAATCTTCTTCAGTTTTAATTTTTTTACCAGAGTTCAATCCAAAAACCCACCACGCCTCACGCCTTAGCGCGCCTTTTCACGTGCCATCCCACGCCACGCCTAAAGTCGACGCCTTGGTCTATTTCGTAACGTAGAAGCCACGCCTAGCACTTTGACGACGCCTTAACGCTGTTATGATGCGCCTTTTAGAACCCTGATAATAACATAAAAAATGTTAATTGCGCGCGCGCGCGCACACACACACATATCTATATTAAAACCTTGCATATTTGCTTTTATACTCAAAACATACTTGAATAATATTTTAGAGAAACTTATATTTTGATAAAAACGAGGTTAATAACCCGCGCGCTGCTGCGGAGCGCGTGAGACTGTAGGACTCACCTTACAACTAACCGATAACCTCAAAACATATTTCCATAAGTATTTTAAAGAGAAAACTACAATTTTGGTCCACTATCTTTTATGGGTATAACACTTTTGTTCATTTTTAAAAATTTGCGGGTTTAAGCCAAAACCCAGTATCCATTTTCACATTTGAGGCAAATCTACAATTTTTGTTCACAATTTTGAGCCTAAACCACGAGTATCCATTTCAACATTTGAGCCAAATCAGATTTAAACGAAATTGTTAGATTTGGTCTCAAATAGGAAATGGATACTCGGGTTTTGGCTTAAACCCGGAATGGAGCTCTTGGTTAGACTCTTTGCACCTTTCGTCTAAGAAGAAGCTCTTTTTGGACGGGGTTGGTGGGACTCTTTTGTGGTCAATTTGGAACTTTCGCAACCGGCTACTTTTCACGGTTCCTCCTCCTAAGAAGGCGGTTTTATGGGATAATATTGTGTCTCAATCTTTTCTTTGGATTTCATCTAGAAATCCCAAGCTTAATTTTAGTTGGGTAGGTTGGATTCAACATCCTCTAGTTTCTATTGCTTCTATGTAATCTTTTCTAGCTTTTGATAGTTTTAATAAATATCCACCGTTCTAAAAAAAAAACTTCAACATTTTTTATAAAATCGGACGCATGCCGGAAGCATTTCAATATTGGGCTCGTTCTGTTAGCAAGTCGACGATCTTTTCAGCGACATTTTTTTCCGAATGAATCGATAGATATGCGCTTCGTAATTAATAAATAAAATTTGTTTTATAAAAAAATCGTAAATAGGTTAAAGTTCAAGGTTCATTTTGAAAATTGGTTTAAAAAAATATTTTTTCCACCACGGTAGTATCAAAATGAATAGTAAGTTTTGAATATTTTGATAAGATACTGTTCGTACCACTCGTGCTCTTTAATATATATAATATGTTAATATCATATTTTTTTTTTCAAAATAATAATTTTCAGATAAAAAAAACACATAGTTTGAGAAAAATAAATTTTAATTAAACTAATCAAATCATTCATTAAACTTTTTTTGAATAGGTTGAGATAAGAAGTGAATAATAATTTCTACACATGCCAAAATGAAAATGAAAAGAGAGACAATAACCTCTAAAAAAGTATACAATTCTTCCTATTAATAAAAGTATATGTCGCCCGTATGTAGAGGTGAGCAGAAAAAACAAAAAAACCGAATAAAGCGAAAACCAAAACCGAACCGAAACAACTGAATCGAACAGAATTTTCTAAAACCAAACCAAACCGAACTACTAGTTCGGTTCTCGGGTTGAATATGGGTTTGACAGTCTGAATCGAAAATCGAATTTATATAAATATATATATATTTTTTTATTTTTTATATATTTATATATATATAAATATCATTAAATTTTTATTTTAATATAAAAAACACTTTGTATGTTTCCAATAATTTTTTTGGCTAAATATCTATGTAATTATAAATTTTTCTAAAAATAAGTAGTGAAAATCGGGTTATTCGGATCAACCCAAGAACCGAATTCAAATTCGGTTTTCGGTTCGGTTGAATACTAGTTCGGTTTTCAAGTTGACTCAAATTTTTTTTAACCGAACTAACCAAACAACCCGATAACCGAACCGATCAACACCCCTACCCATATGACAAGAAAGGGAGAATTGCATATATATCCCTGCAAAAGCTTAAAATTGCATATATATTCAATGTAAATTCATAATTGCATATATATCTTTTCAAAAGCCTAAAAATTGCATATATATATATATATATATTCAACTTAAACTACTAATTGTATATATATCTTTATTAAATTTTTGTAATTGCATATATATCATTTATTAACCTTCATAATTGCATATATATTATTTATAAATCCTTAATATGTCTTGTATATCAAAATAATTACTAAAAAATAATTATGAACTCTAACTTATGATATTTATAATTTTTTAAATAATAAAAATAACATTTGTTTCAAAGGTACGATGTCCCGATGTTCAAAATGAACTAGATGACCAAAAATAATGCATTAAGACAATATTTAATATCACAAAAAATTCACTTTATATCATATATACTACGAATAAATAAAATAAACTCATCAATATATATCCTCATTGTTATATATGTATAAACGAATAAAGTATTTTATAATGAAAGTGTATATTACTACGAACAAGTTTGTAAGTAAAAATTAATAATTTTAATTATTTTTTTATAGTTATAGAGTTGTAAATTTATATTAAATAGTTATTTGTATATATATAACATATTTAAGGTTTATGAAGTATATATATGTAATTATAAGTTTAAGTTGGATATATATGCAATTTTTGAGCTTTTAGAAGGATAAATATATGCAATTATGAGTTTGAGTTGGATATATATGCAATTTTAAGCTTTTGGAAAGATATATATGCAATTCCCTGACAAGAAAAATGTGTTACAAAATTGGATAGAGATCCTTTAAAGTTCAAATTAATTTTACCGGTAAAATTCTCTCACACTAATAAAGTAAAGCGGGTCTCTCCGTAGACCTCACTGTTATGTTATGAGAGAACTTTACCAATAAAGTTCTTTTGAACTTTAAAAGATGTCTATCCTACAAAATTTATCGGATTAGATATATGCGGGCCTATAATACTAGACTTGTCACTTGATGGGCCACTCTCTCTCTCTGTGTCTATATTATTTTCTAGATTCTACACTTTAAATTATTTGGACAATCATTTAGAAGTCGTTGGTTGTTCTCTTTTAAGTCAACTCTTGTGGCGCGTGTTTCTTAAAACATCCCGTTATGTCAGTTTATTAACCCAGTAAGTGGTTCATCATGGCTGTATGGAACCGGTTGCTATGGTTTTTGGACCAGGGTTCAATTGATGATGATGACCTGATGAGTTTTACATATATAGGTATTGTCTCCAAACTAATACATTGAGTTTTCAGTTTGAGATCTCCAAGTGCAAAGCTAAAGGTGGAAAATGGAGAAACAAGTGTCTTTCAATTTGCCTGTAGGAAATAGCAGTAAAAGTGTATATTTAAGTAGGGCAAATCGCATAAAAAGGTACCCATCTTAGGTTCAATGTCAATTATCGGTACTCATATTTTTTTTTTCTTAATTTAAGGTATCGATATTTGTTTTTGTTGCAACGTTAGGCAACTAACAGGTTTTTCGGTTATATTTCTAACGATCGTTATTTTATTATTGCATCGTTAGTCCTTTATATACTATTTTATTTTCTAGATCCTGACCCGTCCAAACGACCTCTATTCACATTTTCAAGACCTCGGGTATCTACAATAGATTTTTTATGCGAAACGACGTTTCGGAACTAACTTTTTAGTTTTAACGGATACATGAATCTCAACAGAAAATGGACCAAAAATGCCCTTACGGGTTCGTGCCTGGAACTTATTATATTTATTAATAAAACGCAGGAATTTGACTTTCGGTTTTGACCCGTATCATGTGATTTTAAGAAATAACAAAACCTCGTGACAAAGTAAAATTGTCATTGCGAACAACTTGTCATGTTTCGCCAGGTAGGCTATAAAGGACTCGACAGTGCTAAATCGGACGTTTTCAAATGCAAGATTATTACTTTTTTTTAGACATATTTTTATACACGTTTTTTCTACATGATTTTTTTCCCTACGTGGTTTTATACACACTATTTTTATAGACACGTTTTATAACACATAATTTTATTACGCATATTTTTACACGTTTTATAACAATTTTTTTATACCGCATTTCTTAAACGTTTTTATATATGCTTTTATCCACGATTTTATACATACATTTTTATACACGTTTTTAAAGACACATTTTTATGCATGTTTTTATGCATTTTTTTAAAACGTGGATAAAAATACGTCCAATTTGAAAGCGAGTAAATTCCAACTCACGGATGTTTTTATTGTTCTCTTTCTCTGATTTATCAAATGGAAAACAAGTATCTATATCTTGTTTAAGCTACCTTCAAGATATTTGCAAATGTTTGTTATGATGCAAAAAATACACAAATGGTAATGTAACCATAAGATATACACGTCTTAGTTTTCTCATAGCACTCAAACATTAAGGGCAACTCAAGAATTCGCATGCAAGCATTTATAAAGGTTATGTGTTGTACGCATTTACGCATGTATGTGTAAGAAAAAGGGGATAGATAAGATTGGGTCAGAATCCAATTTTGTTGCAAGTTAGGCATAGCTTCTTGTATCATAAAAAATAGAAGATATCGACTAAATATAAATGAGTTACTTTATCAAATATTGACTTGTATCATGTCAAATAATATAGGTTTTTGACCAAGAGTGCCTGGTAATGCAGGTCTTTGACCAAAGGCATATTTTGCTTCGACCAAAAAGGTGATGATCTTAAAAAATTTTGAGGCGATTTTATTTAAAAACCACATCAAGTCTATTGATTTGGTGAATCAGGTTTTTATGCATGAAAAAATGTGCAACGAGTAAAAAACAAAAATGCGAAGGTTTCAGATTTACCGACTTGGAACGGAACTGATTTTTGCTTTTCGATAATATGAGAACACGAAACATAGTTTATTCGAGGTCTCACGGATGACGCCAACTTGTTGAAGCATAATTTGGTCGAGCCGGTCCTGATGACTCTCCTGGTGCCCGTTCGTCGTCTTCCCGGGCCTTGAATAATGTTGCCAACAAAGAAGAACCGGTTAGAAGGGGACCCGAGGCCGGAGCCCCGGGATCCACCCTCCGACGGTCAAGTCAGAGTAGTATAAGCATATAGTAAAGAGGTGGTAGAGAATAATCTGTCCATGTCCAAGTAGGATGATCCTACTCTTGTATATATATTGTATGGATTAAGGTTACTTAGGATGTGGGCCACCTTTCTATCGGGTTCGGCTCATTCCGGACTATACGCCAACAGTGATTTTCTTCTCTTCAGTATGTATAAGATAAAGTCAATGGTGGTTGCTTGTTGAAATAATGGTACTTGTTGACTTGTCAAAACTATAGTTTTAAGTGTAATCTTGCTCGGTCGTCTCGTTATGCGAAAAAAGTTAGCCATATCGAAACTACATAACTGATATAATTCAGTTAATTTGAAATAGGTTAATTTCTAATATGTTTACTTCACAAGTCCATCCAAGCACACTACCTAAGGCTACCCACTAAGGTCACCGGGCGACCTGCATGCAACTTTTTAGCCACAGTAAGGTGACCAACATCTTTTTTTTTAAAATTAACAACAAAAGAAAAAGAGTGTGTAAAAGTCGGTCGAGACCACGATCATTTAACCCTCTTGAGCGACCAACAACCACAACCTTGCCACAATAGTTCGACCTACAGGCGACCTACATCAACCGACTCGGTCGTTGGCCTTATTGCAGCCTAAAAACTTTAGTTGATGTTTGTAACTTGCATAATGAGGTACAATCATAAATTGGTTATATACTACTATTGTAGCTTCAACTCATTTAGATATTTTTCTCTTTTGGTTCAGTAAAAATATTCATGTAGTCAGTCTCCAAGTGTATCGATGTTAAGGAATTTCCGTTTACGCGTTCTAGGGGCGTTTTTGTCATATTTTTACAGATGTAAAATGAATAAAATGATAAATAATTGAAGAACCAAACAAAAGCAACATGAAGGACTGTCTGGATGTGTGTTTTTGAAGTTGATTAATTATTGTGACTTTGAAAATGAAAATAGGATAATCAGTTTTGATGAGAATTAGAATCCACAAAATGATTTCTTTTAATTTTAAACCAGGTTGATCAGTTTTGCAGCACATCTGGTCACCCCAAAAGCTTCTGAACAGGTTTGGCCCCACTTCCAAGTCATCGCTGTGGTCGCCGCTTCTGTTCAGTCTCATTCCTCTACTTTTTTTTATTCAGCACTTTTAATTGAACTAGTTGGATATTCGTGCATAGCAGCAGCGATAATTTTTTTTGACTTAACTCTCCTCGTAATTCTCTACCCGCTAAGTGAATTCGTTTCACAACACTTCGAATGTATACGTGTTGTCTGTTGTATGTGTTTGTTTGGGTTTCTCGTAGCTTTCCCGCAACACCATATTAACATCATCATATTCGCATTTAAAAGACTCACAGTTTCTTACCAATTAAACACTTTCTTCAAATGAATTAAGGTTAAAGTTGTAAGAAATTTAAATCAAAATAAAATAAACCCACTAAAAATGTAAAAATCTAAAAATTTATAAAAATATATCAAAATGGATGTTGAATTATAAAGAACGAAATTTTAAAAAATATGATGAAATTATATCATAAAAAAAATTAATAGATAAAAAGATATTTCAATTTAAAAATAAGGGTGATTTTTTAATTAAGAGGTGACACATGTCACTCTATGATGTATTCCTTTAAAATGAAATGGATGGTCAAGATTGCACCTCCTTATCTTAATTTTTGATGGACCCCACAACTTAAATGCTTTATATAATAACTAGTTGGATACCCGCGCATAGCGGCGGCGATAAAAATTGCTAACCCAACTCGCTTCGCAATTCCCTACCCGCTTAGAGAATTCGTTTGTTTGGGTTTCTGTAGCTTTCCCGCAACATCATATTAACATCATTCTCGCTTGTATAAAGACTCACACACTCTCTTACCCATCAAACATTGTCTCCAAAAGTATATATCTTTTACGAATCAAGTTTGTATTCAAATTAAAGTTAAAGTTGTTAAAAAATTCAAAATAAACCCACTAAAAATGTGAAAAGCTAAAAATTTATAAAAATATATCAAAATGGATGTTGAATTAAAGATCACGAAATTTTAGAAAATACGGTGAAATTAAATCATAAAAAAAATAAATAGATAAAAAGATATGTCAAATTGAAAATAAAAGTGATATTTTAATTAAGAAGTGACACATGTCACTCTATGATGTGATTTTCTAAAATAAGATGGATGGTCAAGATTGCACCTCCTTATCTTAATTTTTGATGGGACCCACATTGTAAATGCTTTATATAATAGTATAGATAGATAAATGGGTAAGAGAGTGTGTGAGTCTTTATACAAGCGAGAATGATGTTAATATGATGTTGCGGGAAAGCTATGAAAACCCAAACAAACGAATTCTCTAAGCGGGTAGGGAATTGCAAAGCGAGTTAGGTTATCAATTTTTATCGCCGCCGCTATGCGCGGGTATCCAACTAGTTTACCTAAGTTGATCCATATTTAACCAACGTGTTTAAAATTGTCACCTTTAGTGAAAACTAACGTATGCCAGCCATTACATGTGTAATACTTTGTTCTTGCGTACTTATGTGATAGCTAATTTGCAATAACTGCCAAGTGGTGTATACTTGTGTCTGATGAAAGGACTTTATTTTATTTAGGGTTGAATTTGAACTACGTTGCAAATTGTCGTAGATCGGTGAGGGACAAAGATGTTTGGTCAAGTAAGGTGGACGTGTTTTATAGCCAAAATCCCAGAATTGGGATGTTCTAGAGTGCGATAATCTATGCTATGGGTTGATATATGCATTGCTGTATTTTGATCTTTTGATGCAGTAATTTCTGTGTAGGCTTTTGTGTAGTCTTGTACTTGAAATCTTAGACAATCATCAAAATTATGTTGTTATGTTCTTTTTGTGGTTGATATTAAGCACTCAAGGTTGCTATGAATTTTCCTTCTATGTATAGTTAATGTGTGTTGAGGTAGTACACAAATTATGTTAATTGTCACATGTTTTAAATGGTTTTAAATCTTGGCAGAAACAAAATCTCAAGTCTCAAAGACGTGTTTGAGGATCATTAGCTACTTGGTGAGTTCTATTCCGAGATAACCAAATTTCTCCTCTATTACTTTGGTGTGTGTTGGTGTATTTGGTCCATTTACTGTTCAATGGGTCAAGTGCCTTATATTAATTTTTGTCAGATTAAAGACTTTTAGCTAATGAAATCGGATACAGGTTGGCGAGGGGGGGAATGGCGTGGGGGGTAAAAAAAATGTTAAATTGGATTTGTAAAGTGGCTCCTACTCTGTAAAGTTCATAATGCTTAGACACTCCTTTAACATATTTTTTGTTCGAAAGTTTTGAGTTATGACTACGTTATTTATTGTTTATGTTATATACATTATCCATCATAATAACTTTCATTGAGAAAAAGGATAAAAAAGAGTGTGGGTCAACCCAGAGGACCAGTTTTGACCGTGAGCCGTCATCTGGGCATTGGAAATCCTGTATTCTGTTCAGTGTGGAGTGCGTGTATGGGTGGGTCTTTGCCTATAAAAATTTCGGGACAGATTTCAGATGAAATAGGATTGGGAAGTGGTGGGGGCTACATGAACTGGATTGGTGTAGTCTTCAAGGCTTTGAAGACGGATTTGTGGACGATTCATAATGTACCTCTAGCTCAAACATTGGGATCTGTCTGATTATGGTAGTTTCGGGCGTAAATTCGGGACATTGTAGTGGCGAACTTGTAAGTGAGCTTTAATAAGGAGCTGTATAGGGAAGAGTATGCATGTCAACAGATGTAACCTACCATTTCTGATCTGTTCGAGACTTAGGCAGGAGTTGTTTGTTTTTGCAATGAACGTCTTATTACCGCCTTCTGAAGGTCGTTTATTGTCAGACGAAGTCTTACTAGTCAGACGCGGTCAGACGTCAATATCGTTTGTTTTTCTCTTCTTAGTCAGACGCGGTCAGAGATAGAAAGATCTTACTGAGTAAGAGGTGCACGAGTCATCTGAATGCATCTTACTCATGCTTCCCCCTTCGTCACTTTAACTTGCACGAGTTTGTTACGCTCTCTGCTATTGTTTGTGGTTTTTTTTATGTTATTTGTGTGTGCAGTTTTTGTTAAAAAAAAGTTGCAGGTTTACTATGATGAAGAAGATAAAAAGGTGAGAGATGCAAAAGGTAAAGACAAAAAAGTATGTGAAGGAAAAGATGTGAACGTGTCAAGAGAATATGATGTCTTGGACTTTGTTACTAGTTTTTAACATATATATTTAATTTATTATAATATATAATAAAGATAACTTATTTATTTTAATATCATATTATTTCTACCTATGAGCAAGTACTTGTTTCGTGTTTTTTTAACGTCATGTGTTGTGTAGTTGTGTTGAGTCTCTTTACTTTTCTTCACTTTTTGGTTCGCTTAATTAAATTTTATTGGCAGCTTTTAATTGCCGATATTATGTTAGTTTTGTGACGTTTGATTCAAGATTAATATCAAATTCATCTAAATGTTACAACAATAGAAAAGAGCTATATTTATAATGCAAAGTCTTGATTTAAACCATTTAGACATTTGTAAAAAACAAACAATGTTATTTAATTCAGATTCAGACTTTTGTGTCGCAACTTACTAGTCAGATGCGGTATTCAGATTCAGACTTAAAAGTGTTTATAAAACAGTTTAAGCAAACAAGTAAAGATGATAAACACTTAGGGCGTGTTTGTTTTCTAAAAAAACATATGACCAGCCTCTGATCGCTTACCCGTCAGACACAGTCAGAGGCAGAGGCTGTTTTTTTTTTCACTCAGACGTGGCAAGACCCTAAACCATCTTACCCAATAAGAGTCAATGATTATCTCTGATTGCCTCTTAACATAATATATCCCACTCCACAATATCAAACAAAAGCAGAAAATTAACAAAGATATACAAAGATCTCGGGTTCATCGATCTTTAACAAACAACAAAAACTACACGAGTGTTTTTGTGTTTCATTCGTGGGTTTGAGAAGGTTGTATTTGATATTTATTTCATGTGTTTTGATATCAACATCAATGGAATCATATCTTGTGTTTAGGTTAGAAAAGTTTGGTGGGTTGTTTGAGAGAAATATTAGGATGGAGGCTGTAAAGTGTGAGTAGGTTTGACATAATTTAGGTTATATTACATTTAAGGGTAGGTGACTAGTGTGTATCATTGTGGGCTGGACCTAGCCATACGCAAATTAAATATACTACGTATTAGGTAAGGATATATAAGTGTTTAAGTTGGGTTACAGGGGTGAGCAGAAAAACCGAAAACCGAAACCGAACCGAAAATAATCGAACCGAACTAATAACCGAACCGAATCGAACTACTAACTCGGTTCTCGGGTTGGATATGGGGTTGACACTCCGAACCGAAAACCGAACCGAGAACCGAATCCATATATATATATATATATATGTGTGTGTGTGTGTGTGTGTGTGTGTGTGTGTGTGTGTGTGTGTGTGTGTGTGTGTGTGCGCGCGCGCGCGCGTGCAGACGCTGTGTACGCGTGGTGTGTATAAATTATTGTTGAAAATGATATCACTAAATAGAAAAAAACATTTTTTATGTTAATAATAATTTTTTGTTTACTAAAAATCTATTTAATTATTAATTTTTTTTTAAAATAGTGAAAATTCGGGTCAACCCGAGAACCGAATCGAATTCAAATTCGGTTTTCGGGTTGACCCAAAAAATTTTTTAACCGAACCGAACTAACCGAATAACCCGATAACCGAACCGATCAACACCCTAGGTCAAGTGAAATAACCTAAACTAATTTTGTAATAGATTTTGGGCTAGATACTTATTGTTATCATTGTTATATTAATTTCGTATTGGGTTGAATTTTTCGGGTTCATTAGACCAAAATTTGAGCTAGTTTTCGTGAAACCGACGAATTGAAGTGATAACCGCAACACATTTGTGACATAGGGCACCGAAATCCGTGGTTTTGTAATATTCAAATCTCAAATATTATCTTCCAAAGATACATAATGCTACTTATTCATCTTATTTTATAGTTTTAATATATTATTTTAAAAATATAGACAATTCAATATCATCAACAAATTAAAAAAAACAAACAACATTATTTCCATTAAGATCATACATTATAACCAACCTTTCTTTACCAGTAAGATGTAGTGGTCAGATTCATACGCCAAAACAACTTACTGTAACAAACACAACAACGACACAAACAAAATGAAAAACGCCTTAACATGTGGGAATTCCATAAAGCCTGCAGAAAGCACATCACTTTGGAAAATTCTCAATGAGTAGTTGAGGCGATCGCTTTCATCATGGGTTCGTGTTTTGAGAAGTAACATAATTTGAGGAAGATGCTTACCCATTTGTTCTCCATTTGCCCGAATAGGATGGCTTAACTAGTTGTCCTACTATATATCTAAGAAGTCTTGAATTAGATTTTGAATATGTTATTGAATTTTTCTTGCCAGCATGTAGTGCTGATGAAGCAGACTTACAAAGGTTGATGAAAATAGTGAAGCAGCAGATTAAAAACACTTCTTGTATGCAATTAGATATCATGTTGGCTCCCCAAGTAATCGGTGGACTTCCTTTTAATTGGAATCTTGAATCTTCACCTTTACCAATAACCTTATTGGGCAAAAAAGAAGAAGATATGGAAAACGAGCCATCAAATTATGTTGTTGCGAGAACAAGCCTGAGTGTTATACCTTCTTTTGAAAAGGGGGTTGGAGAATCTGATATAAATCCAGGAAAAAAGCGAAGAAAAAGGAAGAGATCTGAAAGTTTGATTCGTTTTGAGGAAATCAAGAAACATTTTGGGAAGATGATGGACGAAGCTGCTGCTATCCTTCATGGTGAGTTCATCGCTTGTATCTGATTCCCATATATGTGTTATTTTAAATATTCTTATGATCTCATTTTTACTTTGTATGTATGTAGTTAGCAGGTCTATGCTAAAGCGCATTTGCAGGAATCTTGGTATAGCAAGGTGGCCATATAGGAGTGGTCCAGATAAGACTGATTCCCTTATGAAGTCAGATCAAACAGATATAACTCATGATCTTATCAGTCTTACCATAAATGGTAAGCATGGTCCCATGCGTAAAAATCTGTCTTCTGAGACTATAATAGATAACAAAGTGGAAAATGTGATGATTAATACTATAAAGTTTCCATTCAGTTTTTTAGATGGATTAGGAAAACTGAAGGACCTGATTGCAGAAAAATTTCAACTCATGAATGGAAGTTTGAGCCTAAAATATGTAGATGAAGATGCTGATATTGATTACTAGTGACAAAGACTTAATGGTATTATTGAGCACTTTTCAGACACAACAACTGAAAGTTGCGATTCAAGTATTTGTTCAGCTGGTTGCCCAACAGAGCTCCAATGCTTAGGCCTTCTTCAAATGTTAAATGTATTGTGGCTATGTAGCAATTGTACAGTAGAGACACTCATTTGTAGCATGATCTGATATAAGGAAAGCTTGAACAACAGCTAAATGAAACTAAACGTGACTAGAAGAAAATGTCTTCAAAGTTCAAATTTTCAAGGCTAGAGCTGAATTTAACTAGAGCAACTTCTGTGATTCTGTGAATACACTTTCCATTTCAACAGTTGAATCGACGACATCGAGCATGAGCTCATTTTCACCAATTTAGGGTATGTTTTTCTTTTTCGCATGTGGTTGAGAATGTAATTTAAGTGTGATTGTTCTTGTACTTATTTCAATTAATCATCAGCTTTCAAAAATAATATAACAAATTAAAGGACTTTCAGTGTTTCGCTTTCAGCAGATTCATTCCAAGCTGCACGTCACCATTTCAGATCAACTTATTCAGAATGAATATGATATATAGAGTAGATGTGTGTGCCACATAATTGATTCATTGATCCGCACCTAGACACATTAGTTAGTTTTGCATTTCTTGAGGTAGCAAGTATAGCTTTGTAAATAGTTGGCCGTCAATAATTTGTAATAGTCAGCTGTAAAGAATTTAGTTGTATATTACTAAGCCTGTATAATTAGCTGGTTTTTGTGTCAACAGCATGTTATCTCAAATGCATAAATACTAAGCAAAAACACGTCAAATTCAACACATGGCGGCTTATTTACACATTTAAAGATGAGACTAACAGATAATATCTTCAGAAATCAGCAGTACGTGGCGATTGCTTCTATATGCATTCGATTTTAGTTAATACATGAAAAATGTTATATTGCAAAATCATAAATTTAACAAATTTTACTGACAAAACTGAATGGTTATAACCCTAGTTCATATATAGAATACACATGGCTCCTCTAATGTATGGTGTAATATATATTAATCATCAGCTATCTCGACCATTAATCTTATAGTACTATTGCCAACTGTAGTAGCAGAATATGGCATTATAAGGATTCTTAAGTCCGCATCACAAGCCACAAGTATAACATCGCCATCTTCATCCCTGTACTTTAGATGAAGTCTTGTGTTTTCTAACATAAACCTTCTAGCCACTTGTTGTTTCAGTTCCAACAGCCCAGAAGAAAACGGAAATCGAAACTTTATCATATCATCTTTATATGTTGCCTTCACTGTCACCATCCTTATATCCTGTGAAACTTTGGACACGTTCTTCTCTGGGGACGCATGAAACATATCAGAACGTGCTTGTGGAGGCGTCGAAATGGGATTCAAGGTCTCTATGGAGTCATCTGATTCTTTTGATGAGTTGGAAATCATTGAGGAGGCACGTGGTTCAATCGTTAGATTTGGTTCAGAGACAAAAGCGCTATGCTTGCCACATATCCACCACTTAGCTGCAAAGCCATGACGATTACTTGAACAACTCCATCGCTTGACCTTTACCAGTAGCAACACAACAACGTATATGCTAGGATGCTTATATTTCATATTACGAAGTGGCTTTGGCCAACTGGGTATATCTAGCTTACGGCAGATGCGCTTGAGTGTAGAGCGGCTAACTATACCAAAAAAAAAATAGAGAATGAAATATATTTTAGATATATGCGGCTACGCGCCAATAAAAACACCAAATATACACCTCTCTTATTTTTCTGCAGAAGATTTTACCAACTCTCTCAAATAGTACTTGTGTTTTTGAATTTTAGAATCACCAAATAAGGAGTTTAATACTAAGCAAAAAGAATAAAAAAATTAAACAAGTTTAAAGTAAGTTTGATACCGAAAGTGGAATTGAAGTAAACTAACAATATTGAAAGCGGGCTTGGTGTTCAAACATATTATGGGCGGCACCGACAAAACATGGGATAAAATTATAATTAAAATTCACAAAGTTACAAATCTCCTGTGAAATTCATTTATAAGCACCAAATCTCTGTCCACCCTATCTCGGTCCACCCTTTGCCGACAAACTTGTAAATATATTTAAACACTTGCAACGAGTAAGATCGTCATATTTACGTGTTTGGGCTTTGGATAATCATTGATTATTTCAAATACGAAGATTTTTTGTATTTGTTGTAATTTTAAATTAAGAGCTTACCGCCAAGTCTCTTGGAAGCTTCCCCTATCGGCTTTCCAAAATTTTGTTGGACGGCCTCCATTGTTACAGAATCCATCTTAGGCTTTCTCCACTGTTTGGTATAACTTTTCTTTTCTTCAGTAACTACATCAAAATTCATGCTTGCGGCGTCATTTACAACACTTGTAAAATGATAGAAACATGCATGTTGAAGCCATGCAACAGTAAAACTATTCCTCTCATCCTCTCGATCAAGTTCTAATTTTATACGTGTACTATTTTTCGTTTCGCTATATGCTATAAATGTTCAAATTTTCTTTAGATACTTATTATTGCTGACGACGTCGTCAATAAATAAGTATGATATCTAGACAACATCATAATTTATACGCCACATACATGGGCCTGGAAAGTTTAATCCAGCTCGACTTAATAATTATACGTTTCCAGGTTATTAACTGATCATTTATGTAATTTTCTCAAAAATGAACACAAATTCAACTTGGTTGAGCTCAAGCTAGATGGAAACTCAGCTAGCGCAGAAATATATACTCCGATCGTTTGCAGAAATTAGACACAAAAAATTCAAGAGAGAAAAGACTTACTGCCATCGCTGGTTGTTGTATGAGTATTAGACGACATATGTGATTTCGAATTCTCCGGCAGCTGATCGTGCAACACGTATCTAGAATAAACGGGTCGACATAAGTTTTTTTTATCCGCGTATGATGAAGCGGAGGAAGATGATATAGCTAAGCTTCTTGACTGGTCTTTTGTCGGTTGTTGTTCTTGCAGCAGAAGCAAACTTGAGCTAACATCATATTTGCCTTCACGTAACTCCATATGTAAAAGCCATAAATACTCTATGTACTTACAAGTTTAACTCATTATGCTTTGCGAATTCGTAAATGTGTCATTACACATAGTGAAACTTGCATTAGCAGGTAACAACTAAAGAGGATTTGCAACGTTAGTCCATTTAGTCAACGAACATTTGCAACGTTAGTCTTTTATACTAACAGCCGTTTATAATCAACTCAAAATTTGGGTTTTCTAAAAAAATATTTTCTAATTATTTTTAAAATTCGTTTTTATATAAGTTTATAAAAAAATATTATCTAATTATTTTTAAAATTCGTATTTTTTTAAAAATTCGTTTATAAAAATTTGGTTTAAAAAAAATATTTTCTAATTATTTTTATCATACGTTTTTATATAAGTTTTTATGCATGTTTTTATACACATTTTTATATAAGTATTTCTATACACGTTTTTATGCACGTTTTTATACACATTTTTATACACGTTTTTATGTACGTTTTAATACACTCTTTAATACACGTTTTTATATACATTTATAAAAACATTTTTTATAAGTTTTTATATACGTTTTTATGCACCTCTTACAAAACATTGTATAAAACCGTGTATAAAATCTTGTATAAAACCATGTATAAGTTCTTATAAAAGTTTTTATACGTGTATTAAAATGTGTATAAAAACGTATAATAAAATATATATAAAATGGGTATAAAACCGTGTATAAAACAATTTTTAAAAATGTGTATAAAAATATTTGTATAAAAACGTGTATAAAAACTTACATAAAAACGTATAATAAAACGTATATAAAAACAGGTATAAAAATGTGTATAAAAATATTTGTTTAAAAACGTGTATAAAAACTTACATAAAAACGTATAATAAAACGTATATAAAAACATGTATAAAAATGTGTATAAAAATATTTGTTTAAAAACGTGTATAAAAACTTACATAAAAACGTATATAAAACGCGTATAAAAATGTGTATAAAACAATGTATGAAAATGTGTGTATAAAAACGCGTATAAAATGTTTATAAAAACGTGTATAAATTTTAAAAATAATAATTTATATTTATTCGTTGGCTAAAGGACTACCGTTGCAAATGTTCGTTGGCTAAAGGACTAAAGTTGCACATAAAAGTTTGTCAACCTGTTATAAAGAAAAAAGTACAAGTTGCCGGTAAAAATGCTGACGTGCCACTAGATAGAGTATTTATGGCTTTTACCTTTCAACTTAAACCTTGGGTGATAGATTTGAGATCTTTTTACCCCAAAGAATGTACAAAAGATTCGGGATTTAGGCTTTTACCTACTGTAAAGAGACTAAAAACAACAAACCTAGGGTTAGCTTGTACTTCAAGAATAAGTCATGTAATGATTTTAGTTATGGTCAAAATAGGAATTCGCCGGAAATATTTTTGTTGAAGTTGCCACCCCTTTGAGTAAAGTTTTAAAAAGTTGTAAACTAAGTAATCATTTCTTTATAGATAAATAAGTGTATAAACACGTTTAGAAGACGAAACTTTGATCATAACATTCGTACAAAGATTCTTATTAGGCGTAAAATTAGTCGTACTAATGAGGCGTGCCAATCAATAGTCTATATCTCAAGTTAGGAGAACAAGCAAGATTTAAATTCATAGTAGCAAATTCCTTTTAACTAGTGTCTTGTTTATCATTTGTCTTACCAAAAGATCCGTGATATCTACTTATGTGACTATGCCAACAATGATAAGCAAAGAGAAACGTTTCACATGTGAGCTACAGATTCCAAATGTTATGCTTTAGATAGAGTATCATATCATCCCGAAATTATCGTTGCTTTTTTCTTTTGCCTTGACCTTACATGGTTTTATGTATCACATTTTGTATTTTATATCTAAACCTGTAGAAATTGTATGAATCAAAACATTTTTGTGATAAATCATTTTGCTACAGTAAAATGATTTGGACAATGAATCTTCTTCTTATACAAGTCATGAGTGATGTGATGTATGATTCTTTGATTTGGCCTCACTTTGGTCAATACTACAAATAGCAACACCTCTGTCCTTTCAGTTTACTTCTAATCATATGCAAATCACAATTGCCTAAAATCTATGATTTAACCATAAACACTGACCAAGTTATAATAAACATACAAACATAGGTACCTGAAATACTAATATCAAGAATTGAAATGCAAAATTGGAAATTTTCAATATTGAACATGAAATGATATTATAAAACCAATGATTTTACAGTTTGAAATTCCACAATGGCAATGGAGAGTTTGGGGACTTGTTATCTTGATGATAAAATTGTATAAACAGAAACAAGTAATGGAGCATCGCTGCGCGAGCACTGAACAATTACAATGGTGATTGAGAACACCATATGTAATAACTTGTTAATCTTTTCACTCAAATTCATTGCTAAAAACCCCATCTTTGTTTCTGCCCGCATTTGGCATCGAATTGCCGGCTGGGAATTGAATTTAATTGACTATACATGGGCTTCCAGCAGCGCATACTTGGAACTCGTCATTAGGCTTTGTGTAGCTTTATTCCGTTCATTGGATTGTTCTTGTTAGCTTGCACTTGGAGATGAACATTGAATCTGAATAATTTAAGCTACATAGCTTCAAGAGTTCGGCCGATTGCTGTTTTATTGAAGGATTGCAACCGCTCTGGATGACAAGAAGAAGCTTTGCTGCAAGACCCACATCCACAGCAATCAATGAATACTCCTGAGGTGAAAGCTTGCATATAGACCATAAGATCGACAAAGCATGTTGTGTACAGTTTTCCGATACCCTCATCAGGACTCTTACCATATTCGGTATGGTACTCGAACAATCACTTAAAGCCAGTTTACCTTCTCTTACAGTTGATAAAGCATCCAAGATAAAAAGGGCTAATTCTAAACAATCAGGATTTAAGGTAGGTAACAATTCGACTAACTGAGGGACAGCACCAATGCTGACTACCAAGCTACGAACTTGTATATGTGTACATATCGATTTGATCAAGCTAAGCCCGGGCAAATTCCCACTTGGGTGTCTCTTATCTCTTACCAATCTCATCAACGCAACCAGCAAACTATGACTCGACACAACTTCCACTTGGAAATCCTCTTCTTCCATCAAAAGCTCAATCAACCGTGTACAATTAATCTTCGTTTCTATAGAACCTTCATTTAACATGTCCACCAGTAGCGATATCTTAGCAGGCTGCATTAGATTCAATCTCGATATTGAATCAAGACTCAAATGAACAAGTATCGAAACAACCTCAGAACCAATAGCATGAGACGTATAAGGCCCTAAAAACGACAAAAGAAGACTCACCCCTCCTTTATCCACCACTGTTTTCCTAGCAACAACATGAACCACCACAGCGCGCCTAAGCTCCTTAAGCGCTTGCACACGAGCTCTTCCCTTAACTTTCTTAAGCTCATCCAAAATCTCGCAAACCGTCCCTTGAACATCTTCAGACCTCTTCTTCATCTGGAAATACTTTTGCGAAAACCAAGTATAAATCAGCTTATGCAAAGTACTATTTGGTGTAACAGAATCATCCCAAAGCTCTTGCATAGTAGTAGGACAACTAAAATGACCCAAACTAAACCATTTCAATATATTACACCTCTCATAAGTCTGCCCAGTACAAAGTGTAACAGGGTCTATCATAGGTTCTAGCGAAATTGGGCAAATAAACACTGATGGTACCTCACTCAACTCCAACTCCATAATTATCTTTTTCAAATCAAGTTCCTCACTAAACCCACCACCAAACCCCATTCCACCACCACAGCCCAAAACCCCATCCTTAACAGCAGTATCTAGATCCAAAACCTGCCCATCAACCCCATCTTTTTTAACAAGCATTTTCACAAACACTTGATGTGCATAAACAAAAACACACCTAGAATACCCACATTACATTCATTAAAAACTATAAATTAAAAAAGGGTTGATGCTAAATAATGAAACAAAAACAACCCTTCAAAATCTTGGATTAAAAACTAGACAACATTAAGATCTATGTTATTAAAAAAATGGGGGTTTTGGGGTGGAGATAATAAAAGCAAGATATAAAATGCAAGATGGAATTTTGATTTAAGTGAATTTGATGGAAACGATGGACGAGTGGGCCAGGGGCATTCCCTCATTAGCTCGGTTCACACGTGCTGACGTTTATTTTTCTTTCATTAGATTTGACCACTTTTTAATACTCTTATGAAAAAACACATTGATTTAGAAAAGTTAGACCATTAAACTGTTTAACCCATCAAATATCATTTTCATTCATCAAATTTTTTTCTGATTTGTTGAGATAATAAGAGTAGGGTTGAGCATGGCAGATCCAAAACCGACCCGGACCGAAAAATCGGACTGGACTGACACAAACCGGACCGAACCGAGAGATAGTCGGTCCGATCTCGGTCCATACTTTTTGTTAGAATCGGTCTTCGGTCCGGTCGGTCCGGTCCGGCAAAAAACCCGATGATTATGCCGTGTATAACCGGACTGGACCGAAGACCGAACCGAACCGGACCGTACCATTTCGATCTCGATCCGGCATTTTGGAAAAATTCGGTCTCAGTCTCGGTCCGGTCTTGGCCGGTCCGGTCCGGTCTTCGGACCGTGCTCACCCCTAAATAAGAGTATAAGACTATTTTCATATTCACACCAAAACACTCACTTTACATCTCATCGACACATTCGTTTTTCTCTTCACCTTTTTAGTTTCACTTTCTCTCACAATTCACTTTTATTCGTCACACCATTTTCATCGACCAAATAATCTTTTTATTAAAAACTAAAACTTTTATTTATAAATAACAAAATTACATTAAAAAAATCATAAATCAAACATTACGAGAAACGTGTTCGATTAAATCGACACGAAAGTCTTGAGGCGCTTGTGACGATTTGATGTGTGTGATAACTCTATGCATTTGTTTATCGGATCGCAAGAGGTCATCCGGTTGATTTTCTTCCTCCGGATACGAGTCGGGAGATATCGCCTCTTTATTGTTTTTTATAATCATATTACGTAATATTATGCATGTATACATCATATTCATGATTTTTTTTCTTTAATATACAGTCGTGCGGGATTGGCTAGTATATCACATTTCTTCTTTAGAACACCAAATGTTCGTTCCACATCTTTCCTTACCGCTTTCTGCATTCGCTTATACCGTATTCGCTTGTGGTCATCCTCAGCCAAATTTAAAACCGACTTAACAAATGTCACCCATTCCAGATATATCCCGTCACAAAGATAATATCCTCGAGGGTAAGTTACGGCGTTTGCCACTAACGGAATCTCTAGTGCTTTTCATTGTTTGAGATCGTTAAGTAAAGGGGATTGATGTATAACGTTGATGTTGTTGTTCACCCCAGTAACGTTAAAGAGAGCATGTCATATTCATAAGTCTTGTGATGCAACAACCTCCAGCAAAATGAATGGATTCGAACCTTGATCACGTATACAATATTGCCCTTTGTATGCTTGCGGACAACCAAACCACTCCCAATTTCACCTTCACATCCTTAGCGATTGACTGCTCAATATACACAAGCTTTTGATCCTTGAACATGCGCGATTTGGCAATTACTGCATGTTTTTCTAGGTGTACTAATTATGCCATTGTTTTTACTTCTCTTGAATGTTTGGTTTGTGTGTTAAAAATATACAGAGTATGTGTGTAGAGATGACATTTTGCATGCTTTAAATAAATCAAAAAATGGAAAAACGAGACGGCTCATGGGAAAGCTGAGATCCAGAATTGTCATGATGAGCCTGTGGAAACTGAGTGTGACATTCGTCAATTTTTGAGGTCAGTAACTGAAAGCAAACGTATGATATTTGACTATGTTAATTATTTGTGAAGTCACTTTCTACGTGTTCATGTCATTTTTAGCGTTTAACGCTTGTCTTATTAGGAACCCTAGTTATACGAACGCACATTTGACCTAACGATCCTAGTTAACGGTCCTAACGACCAACGATATGCTCAAATAACATTTTAACGATGTCAAAACATATGGGAAAACATAATTTAACAAAATCACAAACTATCTCAAAAGTTACGTTTTATGACGTTTTACGTATTTACCGATTATACACAAACTATGCAATTTAACCTACACCTTTTAATTAACACTTACACTATCAATTGTATATCAAAGAAATATAGAAAATCCCTCTCCTCACCCTCTCATTGCCGGCCACACCACCCCAAGTAACCATTCATAACATTTTTAAGTGCTTATATATCTTACACACACCACCTCAAACTTTTTAACCAAAAACCACAATACCACTTACAAGTTCATGAAAACCATTTCTCACTCTAAAATTCTGCATCCTCCTCCTCTCTCTTTCTAAAAAAATGCCAAGAACAATCAGGGTTTATCAAGGTAGATCAAATACAATGTTCAAAAGGGTTAAATAAAGCTAGACTGGTTAAGTTATTTGAATCAAGAAGCAACAAAGGGTTCTATCAAGTCCTCTAAGTTACCGATCAACTCCTAATCATCCTCACTTCCTCCATTAATCAAGATACAAACCTTGGTGCAAGACAACTTGAGTTGTTCTTACACAAAGAGAGCTAATCCTTACATTCATGCACTTAAATCTTGCACAAATTTTTTATCAAATTAAATAAAAAGAAATCGTTGATCTAAGAATGTTTTCCAACACTAAATTGATGTTAAAAAGAGTACCTACACTTGATGTGTTCGTTTTTTGAATCAAAAGTGTTAGATAAATGCATGCGAAGTTGGTTAAAAATAAAAATAGTGGGCTGTTTGAAACATTATTCTTCACTAAAACGGGTGTAACTCAATCATTTTTGGGAGTTATGGATGCCTCTCTTTTTGTAAATTAACAGCAAAGAGTCCTCTACAACTTTGTAGTTTTGTTAAAAATCAGTAGAGGTACGTAGCATTTTCAATAAAATTATGCAAGATTCGTGTGTAGAAAGTTAGTAAATTGGTAAATTTGACTATCAACCTTGTAAAAATCATAGAATATTCATCTTTTACTAATTTTTGTTCAAACAACTTTTGGAAGGTTTATATTTTCATGTATTATCTAGATATGTTTGGCTTTTAGTGTTAAGAGTTGTTAATATGGACAAAATATTAGATATTGTAAGGAACAAACTCTAAGTTTGCATGCTGAGCTGAAAATAAATCCACTTTAAGTCACAATAAAAGTTGTCATACTTTTAAATGAGGGACTCACAACACCACTAAATCTTGAGTATAAGTGTTGACTTTAAAATCCCATATATTTTTTAGCAATATGAATCCTTTTGGACACATTTGACATTGAAACGAGTTGAGTGCTCATTAGGACTGTTTTGGACTGAATTTTTCATCTAACAAGTTTGGACCACAAATTAATATTGGGAACACTACAATGGCTAAAATTCAGTTTATAACTAGTTTAATATGTTATTAAAAGATATTCAGAAGCCCTAACAAAAATTTTGAGTAAAAAGTACTCAGGTTGCTAAATTACACAAAGTGATCAAAAATGAAGTAAAACTGAAGCTTGTTGCTTTTTTGAGTTTACTTGGACAAAATGGACTCTTTATGAAATGTGAGGAAAACAGAAAACAATTTATGTGATTTTAATGAGACATGAAAAAAGAAAGTTGAAACGTTGAAATAAAAGTGAACATGAAACTTGTAATAATGAAACGATTTAGAACAGTCCCGAGCTTATCATTTAGGATCTAATTATGTATATAATTACCTTTAGATCTCGGTAAGAAGGGTGCGCGTTTGTTAGGGTTTACCTACTTACGGTGTATTTTACCGTAAAGTCATCGTTGTTCTAAGACTTTTAAGATCTGAAGTTTCTCCACATCCCCTTTATTTAACAGTGTTTTCTTAAATATTTTTGGGAGTAGAAGCACGATTGTCGTACTGCTATGCTCTTACTTTTATATAATTAAACTTGAGCTTACTGAACTTATTGAACTCGATTCGAAACTTATTGAATTGAACTTGAACTGTTGAACTTTGAACTATTGGAACTTGATATTGAACATATTGAACATTTGAAAACCTTTGAACTTTGAACTTGATAAAGCATGTTTTTTGATGCTTGGAACCCCTGGCCACTATACTTTTACTTACTTTTCCGTCTTTGTTTAGATTAGACGTTTTAAGTATTATGGATAGCGCTATTAGGAATAAACCGCGCCTTACGTAACTCACCTCAGAACAAGGTGCATAGTACTAAGTTTAGTGCCACACTATACCAACTTTTGAACTGCTTAAGAATTGAATGGTTAGACTGAAATACGTTTAAGTAAGTGCCCTCGCATAAACACTAAAGCAAACATATACGTTCGATTGTGAATTGTGGTCATGTTACTTTGGGTAACGAGGACTGTCTTTGAAGATTTGTTATAAAGTGTTACGTTATTTTAGGTAACGGGAACTATTATTTGAAAACTAGAGTCCTTTTGGATTCTTGACTTGTTTTGGTAACTCGCTTATGAGTTGGAAAACTATTTGGACATATACTCTTTTATAAAACTATATTTTGTGTACATAATCATGTGAGCTCACCAGCTATTTTCAATAGTTGACCGTTTTTATCATGTTTTTCAGGTGACATTCCTAAAGTTGAAACTTAGCACATTTGCATTCAGACATTGTCAAGATGTCTACTTATTTTCAAGGCTAGCGTCTTTTGGGATATCCATGTTCGGATGAAAAACAACTTATGTTATCTTTTGTGCTTTTTAAACTTGTACTTTGAATTGTTGTAATTCGGATATTTTTACGTTTATTTAATTATGTATGGTGTTTTATCTATCATCTTGTGTGATGTTTATTAATATGTCGCACCTCGTATTTCCGCTTTAGCGGGGTGTGGCAGATTGGTAATCAGAGCCTAAGGGTATAGAGAACGCCAGTTTTTCAAAAATAAAAATCCAAACTATAACCAAAATGATTTTCTTTTTCTAAAAACACCGAACATGAAACGAGTCGACTAGTCCGAGCGGTTGCATCATTAGACCTTAATTAGACATAACTTGATCAACTATGTCTAATTTAGGAAGTATCATGCAACACTGGTCATAGTCATTATTGGAAACAAGTTTAAAAACCGAACTTCCACTTTATTCACTGAAAAGAAGACTAGGACCTATGTGCACCGTATACTGTTTTTAGATGTCCATTATTTGCGTTTAGTACATCATGCTTTATTTCGACTTATTTTTTTATGTTCGGAGTTTGCTTTCATGTCGGTTACTGTTGTTACAGTTTTCACACTGTCCCTAATTACGTTCTTATTACCGATACCTTTTCGGTCACAGTATTCCCAAAGATCGTCTTCGCGCGCTGATGATTTAGCGAGTGAGTCGCGAAGTACACATAACTACTCTTCATACCCCTACCCTGTATAGGACCCCTAGGAGGACTCGTTGATAGATTCTGAGTCAGAACTCAAGGCAAGTAGCAGATGGACTACGTATGCACAATATGTATAGACATTCATTCTTTCACTATTAGAAACTAATTCGACCTATATGATATGTGTTTAATCACATATCACTTTTCTTTATAAAAACGAGCTTAAATGACCAAAAACAAATGGAAAATACATTGTATATGTCTATTTTGTTAATTGTGTTGTGCAGGTAACGGATATTCACAAAAGAACAAAAATAAAGCAAAAGGGACAAAAACCGAGCACGAGACTGGAAGAGCATGAGAAAACGAAGCCAAGGACGTATTCATTTTTAATGGGCCAACCCGTACCCGTTTTGTGGGCCGGGTCAGCTCATTAACACTTCAACTAAACTAAACCTTGTCTAAAATATAAGCTTAATATAAATTCCAAATCCAATCTAAACCAGTCCAAGCCCAAGAGATATAAGCCCAAACCCAAGACCCGGTTCCAAGTCAATGGATAAAAAACATGGTCAAAAGTCACTATTTATCTTCTTTCCCCCTATTTTTACACACTACGAGTTAACACAGGGTAAACCCATCTCCTCTTACGAACCCTCTCTTCTAGAAGATCTATGTGACACCTCTGACATCACATTAGGCTACGTTGGCAATCCCAAGGAATCCTATTGGTTGAATGGGTGTGGAAGAGATCTAAGGGCTTAAAAGGATGGATTTAGAGTTTGTTATGAATCAAGGGTGGAGATTGATGCTTGATGACGCTCCTCTTCTCCTAGAAGCTACTCTCCTCAGCAATAAATACCCCAAGGAATTCACACAGTAGGGAAGAGAGTTTTAGTGTAGTTTTAGCTTAAATTTAGAGCTTATTGTATTTTCCTTATTGTAATTTTGATTTAAAAGCTTGTAAACTCTTAATCATTAATAAAATTTCAGTTTCCTTTCACATTGTGAAATGAATTCATGTTTTTAGTTTTATGAAATTTCATTTAATATGTGTTTAGAAATTACTTAATAAGCTCAATAAGCTCTTGTTACCTCGTAAGCTAGTTCTTATTCAGTTAAGCTCTCTTAAAGCTTAACTGAATAAGCTAATCATTCAAATCACTTTACAAAGTCTACATAAGCTAAGTATGGATGATAATCCAGAAATGGAAGGGCTTATCGGACTTTACCAGCGTATGTAAATAAGCTGGAGCTTGTAGATTAAGCTCTTAAGACCAGTTTAAGTCCTTGTTTTAAGCAAAGGACAAGGTATGATTACTTTTACCTTTTTAGCTTAATTTCCTTAGTAGCTTACTAAACTGCTTATTTTGTGCTTATTATTGTTGAAATGTACTTATTCTGCCTCAAGATAGCTTATTATGTCTTAAATATCTAGTTTGCATCATTAGAATTAGTTTGAATAGAATTTTAGTAAAACTGCTCATTTAGAAGTCAGAACTGCTTAATAGTTTAGCTTATGGTAAAGTGTTTATTCTTTT